>CALNHX010006344.1:0-91184 GCA_940337035.1 Agriotes lineatus
ACACACAATTATAGTCGCACATTAATTAGGCACAATTGGAGTAATACATAGCTCCTACCTGATAGCTGTAAGTACGTCGTTAGTTTCGGCTATAACCTCGTCTCGGGGAAGCTTGGAAGGCGTTGCAGAAGTGCAGAAAGGGCTGAACCGGACCTGGCAGTGGCTTAACGCCGACCGGCACTCAAAACGCACTGGGATGAAATGGCACAACGAAATCGGAGTTTTCACAGATGCAACCAGAGCACTACGATGATGACACGCGGTGGGCCTCACTTCGATTACGATTTACTCAACGTTGGTAATTTAAAAATGCAGTATGCAAATGGTTTTTCCCCACAAAGGCACGGGAAACCGTTAATCACAAGCTTAGAGATGCCGTCTCAAATCGGGTCTGCAAATGATGCAAAATTCTTCCCTGGGAAGAAAAAACTGGAGGAGACGAATCGGCTTACTGTTACCAACGCTAACTGAAATAATTGCCCACCGCGCGTGTTTTCCTTAATACTCCGCAGGAGTCAACAGTCGTTCCAAAGGTTTAAGCGGAACTCACTAACTTAACAAGAAAACACTCGCGCAAATCAGCGCAGCCCCCGGCTTCCGAAGGCCGGGGAAGTGCAAAACTTTACACACTGACTTCTGTAAGTGTCGGATACTGATTGAAATTTCAAATGGGGCTCTGCCTGAAGAATACGACGGAAAAGAGTTTAGAACTCCGAAATTAATACTTTTAAATGCATCATTCCCTAAGGAGTTATCAATTTTTATTTCCTTCACACAAAGCTTGGTCATCAAGGAACGTTTTAGAAAGAATTCCTGGCTAACCAGCGAATCCCGAAAGTATTAAGTTACAAGGTCAGCTTTTACGAACTTCGGGCGTTGAAGTCAATAACAGGAAATTTCCAAGGGTAGCATAATGCGCTATTGCCAAAACAAATGTAATCCCAGAGCCTAATTTCTTTGTGCGTGGAACAAGGAAGGGTTGTTCAGAATTGATTAGCTGCATACGGATTTGAAGAATTTGCAATTACAACGACGCCGAGCAGTCACGAAACATGACGCAATTAGTATACGAAACGGAAACGTTCATCAAGAAAAGAATTACAATATCTATGTTTGTTTTGAATTTAAAAAGAGAACGCTTACGGGACGAATTCTACGGACCGTGAACGCATCATTGTTTGGGCCAAATTATATTTAAAATGTAGCTTTAAGATCCAGGGTTGAACTTTAGGCAGGGCCGTCTTCAGAAATTTTTAAATCGAATAATTTCAGCTTAAATGCACTAATAACACCCAATCGTGGAATTGATAACAAGAATAGCTTAATGACGTCAAAATCACTTAACACCCCCCTTACTAGAGATCAATTTCCCAAATTGGTCCTTCGTACAACTGAAGAAGCTGCTAGAAGAATAGCCTAACCTAGGGTGCGGATTGAGATAGCCGTTACTACTCAGGATCCCAACCACGCTACGACGGATAGCGTCAAAACAAAAGAGTGCGAAGAGAGAAGAGTTATAAAAGACCGGTTACGCCGGTGGAAATTACGTAAACTTCAATAATAAATGTCAAATCCGGGAAAAGTCATTAATGCGGGATTGTCAAAATCGGGGAACGTCTTACGCCCGAGCACAATTCCGTCCAACCGACCAAGGGAACTCGGGGAGTATTTGTAAGGACTACAAACACATAAAAAAAAAAAATAGAAAAAGTCCATAATCTAATCCCAAAGGTAAATCTGAAGAGGGCACGCTGCGCGTCACGGGATCAGCGCATTGTGTGAGTCCCACAGCAGGAACACCAACAGGGAAAGAAAGGACAAAAAGGTTGTGACTGAAATTGTCAAAATGGTTAATGATCGGGAGTAATATAAAAGAAAACTAAGTCCACCGAAATCCTCAATTGATGGCGATGCCGGAAGCCAAGTCGTCTATGAATTCGCATAATGCGGGACCGAAAATGACTCCAACACCGAACACCAAAAGAAAATCTGGAAAAACAAAGTCTCCAGCAAATGTCAAACATAAAATTCACTAAAGAAACAACGTGCGAACAGCCTGGCCTTGACTGTCACACGAAGCTCAAAAGCTAACAACGAAATCGCTCCTCCCAAAGTCCAAAGGGCAGGAATACGATACATGGCCTAAAGCCATCAAAAGTCTTCAACGAAAAAGTCTTTCCCACAGGGCAAAGACACCTAAAGTGACAACCTAAAGTCATCAAAAGAAAATTCGGTAGGTGACGACAGATCGTCAATAAATAACGGAACGATGGAGTCTCGATCGAAAACGAATTATTTCAGGCTTCAGAATGGCACAGCGTAACCAGAATTTGCAAAGATGCAACGCTCTCATCCTACACGAGAACACAAGCGGGATTACTTAAGCGGCGTCTTCAAACAGATGTGCAATAAAGCAAAATTTGCCCCACCTCAACCTTCAGAGCGTGGACCGCAACGGTACAAAACGCCAATCCCAAGAAAATTTTACGCTGGCCTAGAAGTCACTAAAACAAACAACAACAGGCGACTAAATCGCAACATACTCCAACACGGTAAACAACTAAGTTAATAAATGAAAAACGTCCGACAGAAAGTGTACAAGACACTACGACAAATGTTGATGCACGCGATGAAATCAGCAAACGAAGTTGGGCGATACACGATAAAAATGAAAACGAAATAGGAGTCAATCAAAAATACTACGCCAATCCAACTAAGATGGTTTGAGAGATATTACAAATTCGCGTAAAGCGGATCTCACAAACACACCAGCACAAAACCACATCCTAACAACGGTCCAATAAAGAATAAAGAAGGCGAAATGATTTCCAACTCGTTAACGAACAACAACGCGGCACCACATCAAAGGATAACAACAAAAAAAAGTCAACATCAGTAATCTAAATGCGTCAATGTCGATAAACTTTACTAACTTCGACTTAAATTCGGAATAGCACAATAAAATTTCAAACTAGCTGAAGGCTAAACACAATCAACAATAATGAATTCAAAAAAAGTTCGAGACCTTTCAAAAATTTCAGAGTTTTCACGAAAAAGACAAAAAACACGGTTTACTTAATGATCCATACTAAAATAAACGATAGCACCAAAAAGAATGGCTCTAAAATGTGCCTTAGCACAGAAAAGAAAATGTTGAAATCTTTAACACGAAAAAACACGAAAAAACACAAAAATCCCGCGAAAAATCCCGGGAAAACCAATGTTTAGTCTATCGAAGGGATAGCAAGGAACTCATTTAATAAAAGAAAACATATAGGATACGCGTCCTAACATGAAAAAAACACGTTTCCAAATTTCAAAGTTCTAAAAAGTCAAGTTTTCATGAAAAATACTGGAAAAAACTATATGACATTAATGCCAAACACTAAAATGAAGCAGTATGACAAGAAAAGAAACACAAAAACAATGCCCTAAAGGCGTTATCGACAAAAACAAAGCCCCACGTTGGGCGCCAGTTTAACTGTTACGGTATAAATTCATCAGTTTGACAATGATCAAAATTATTGTCCAAAATCGGGTACAAACTACAGGGTTCGCCGGTTTTCCCTAGAAAACACAGATCTTAATGTGCTGGAGCAGATTTTGTTGCTCCGGTTACGCGCACTTAACTCAGTCGGGAAGGCGTGGTTCGAAGACTTAAATGAAAAACCGACGGGGTACTTACCCTAAGCTTGCTTAAAAGAATTGCCAAAAGGACGCCACTTGCTTTTAAAAAGGGGTTGCTTACGTGAATAAAGCAAGAACTTCACGAAGCTATGAGGAGGTCCTCGCCTCGCTGTCCAAGCATCCACCGAGTCTTCAGGAAGAACACCAAGAGTGGCCATACACAACGACTTATCTTGAGGCACACCCTTACTAAATAGTAACAAAAAAACACTAACACTAGCCCAGAGCTTGGGGCTTGCTTATCAAAAAGGCGTACTTTCAGCTTTACAATGCAAATTACACTCGGCCTTTGCCACACTGGATTAAATGATGACCCAGAAGGGGTCCAGAACTCAACAAATAATCAAATTGACTTTAATGGATTTATTAATTAGGGAATTAAAGTTTACACAAATCTTTACATTAATAAAAATCACCCGGAGGCGAATTTAAACTTAATAAAACGAAAAGACACATCCTATATGAACATGAAAGGGATCCCACGCAAAGTTACCCTATGGTCTAAATATATGGTTACACAACGAACAAAACGAAATAGCTTACAGGGGTGAGGCCCCTGATTGGTAATAAACAAAGCAAAACATGGGCTTACGTTTAAATAACGTGCGCAATCTTTACGAACTCTTGAAGAACACACACAATTATAGTCGCACATTAATTAGGCACAATTGGAGTAATACATAGCTCCTACCTGATAGCTGTAAGTACGTCGTTAGTTTCGGCTATAACCTCGTCTCGGGGAAGCTTGGAAGGCGTTGCAGAAGTGCAGAAAGGGCTGGAACCGGACCTGGCAGTGGCTTAACGCCGACCGGCACTCAAAACGCACTGGGATGAAATGGCACAACGAAATCGGAGTTTTCACAGATGCAACCAGAGCACTACGATGATGACACGCGGTGGGCCTCACTTCGATTACGATTTACTCAACGTTGGTAATTTAAAAATGCAGTATGCAAATGGTTTTTCCCCACAAAGGCACGGGAAACCGTTAATCACAAGCTTAGAGATGCCGTCTCAAATCGGGTCTGCAAATGATGCAAAATTCTTCCCCTGGGAAGAAAAAAACTGGAGGAGACGAATCGGCTTACTGTTACCAACGCTAACTGAAATAATTGCCCACCGCGCGTGTTTTCCTTAATACTCCGCAGGAGTCAACAGTCGTTCCAAAGGTTTAAGCGGAACTCACTAACTTAACAAGAAAACACTCGCGCAAATCAGCGCAGCCCCCGGCTTCCGAAGGCCGGGGAAGTGCAAAACTTTACACACTGACTTCTGTAAGTGTCGGATACTGATTGAAATTTCAAATGGGGCTCTGCCTGAAGAATACGACGGAAAAGAGTTTAGAACTCCGAAATTAATACTTTTAAATGCATCATTCCCTAAGGAGTTATCAATTTTTATTTCCTTCACACAAAGCTTGGTCATCAAGGAACGTTTTAGAAAGAATTCCTGGCTAACCAGCGAATCCCGAAAGTATTAAGTTACAAGGTCAGCTTTTACGAACTTCGGGCGTTGAAGTCAATAACAGGAAATTTCCAAGGGTAGCATAATGCGCTATTGCCAAAACAAATGTAATCCCAGAGCCTAATTTCTTTGTGCGTGGAACAAGGAAGGGTTGTTCAGAATTGATTAGCTGCATACGGATTTGAAGAATTTGCAATTACAACGACGCCGAGCAGTCACGAAACATGACGCAATTAGTATACGAAACGGAAACGTTCATCAAGAAAAGAATTACAATATCTATGTTTGTTTTGAATTTAAAAAGAGAACGCTTACGGGACGAATTCTACGGACCGTGAACGCATCATTGTTTGGGCCAAATTATATTTAAAATGTAGCTTTAAGATCCAGGGTTGAACTTTAGGCAGGGCCGTCTTCAGAAATTTTTAAATCGAATAATTTCAGCTTAAATGCACTAATAACACCCAATCGTGGAATTGATAACAAGAATAGCTTAATGACGTCAAAATCACTTAACACCCCCCTTACTAGAGATCAATTTCCCAAATTGGTCCTTCGTACAACTGAAGAAGCTGCTAGAAGAATAGCCTAACCTAGGGTGCGGATTGAGATAGCCGTTACTACTCAGGATCCCAACCACGCTACGACGGATAGCGTCAAAACAAAAGAGTGCGAAGAGAGAAGAGTTATAAAAGACCGGTTACGCCGGTGGAAATTACGTAAACTTCAATAATAAATGTCAAATCCGGGAAAAGTCATTAATGCGGGATTGTCAAAATCGGGGAACGTCTTACGCCCGAGCACAATTCCGTCCAACCGACCAAGGGAACTCGGGGAGTATTTGTAAGGACTACAAACACATAAAAAAAAAAAAAATAGAAAAAGTCCATAATCTAATCCCAAAGGTAAATCTGAAGAGGGCACGCTGCGCGTCACGGGATCAGCGCATTGTGTGAGTCCCACAGCAGGAACACCAACAGGGAAAGAAAGGACAAAAAGGTTGTGACTGAAATTGTCAAAAATGGTTAATGATCGGGAGTAATATAAAAGAAAACTAAGTCCACCGAAATCCTCAATTGATGGCGATGCCGGAAGCCAAGTCGTCTATGAATTCGCATAATGCGGGACCGAAAATGACTCCAACACCGAACACCAAAAGAAAATCTGGAAAAACAAAGTCTCCAGCAAATGTCAAACATAAAATTCACTAAAGAAACAACGTGCGAACAGCCTGGCCTTGACTGTCACACGAAGCTCAAAAGCTAACAACGAAATCGCTCCTCCCAAAGTCCAAAGGGCAGGAATACGATACATGGCCTAAAGCCATCAAAAGTCTTCAACGAAAAAGTCTTTCCCACAGGGCAAAGACACCTAAAGTGACAACCTAAAGTCATCAAAAGAAAATTCGGTAGGTGACGACAGATCGTCAATAAATAACGGAACGATGGAGTCTCGATCGAAAACGAATTATTTCAGGCTTCAGAATGGCACAGCGTAACCAGAATTTGCAAAGATGCAACGCTCTCATCCTACACGAGAACACAAGCGGGATTACTTAAGCGGCGTCTTCAAACAGATGTGCAATAAAGCAAAATTTGCCCCACCTCAACCTTCAGAGCGTGGACCGCAACGGTACAAAACGCCAATCCCAAGAAAATTTTACGCTGGCCTAGAAGTCACTAAAACAAAACAACAACAGGCGACTAAATCGCAACATACTCCAACACGGTAAACAACTAAGTTAATAAATGAAAAACGTCCGACAGAAAGTGTACAAGACACTACGACAAATGTTGATGCACGCGATGAAATCAGCAAACGAAGTTGGGCGATACACGATAAAAATGAAAACGAAATAGGAGTCAATCAAAAAATACTACGCCAATCCAACTAAGATGGTTTGAGAGATATTACAAATTCGCGTAAAGCGGATCTCACAAACACACCAGCACAAAACCACATCCTAACAACGGTCCAATAAAGAATAAAGAAGGCGAAATGATTTCCAACTCGTTAACGAACAACAACGCGGCACCACATCAAAGGATAACAACAAAAAAAAGTCAACATCAGTAATCTAAATGCGTCAATGTCGATAAACTTTACTAACTTCGACTTAAATTCGGAATAGCACAATAAAATTTCAAACTAGCTGAAGGCTAAACACAATCAACAATAAATGAATTCAAAAAAAGTTCGAGACCTTTCAAAAATTTCAGAGTTTTCACGAAAAAGACAAAAAACACGGTTTACTTAATGATCCATACTAAAATAAACGATAGCACCAAAAAGAATGGCTCTAAAATGTGCCTTAGCACAGAAAAGAAAATGTTGAAATCTTTAACACGAAAAAACACGAAAAAACACAAAAATCCCGCGAAAAATCCCGGGAAAACCAATGTTTAGTCTATCGAAGGGATAGCAAGGAACTCATTTAATAAAAGAAAACATATAGGATACGCGTCCTAACATGAAAAAAACACGTTTCCAAATTTCAAAGTTCTAAAAAGTCAAGTTTTCATGAAAAATACTGGAAAAAACTATATGACATTAATGCCAAACACTAAAATGAAGCAGTATGACAAGAAAAGAAACACAAAAACAATGCCCTAAAGGCGTTATCGACAAAAACAAAGCCCCACGTTGGGCGCCAGTTTAACTGTTACGGTATAAATTCATCAGTTTGACAATGATCAAAATTATTGTCCAAAATCGGGTACAAACTACAGGGTTCGCCGGTTTTCCCTAGAAAACACAGATCTTAATGTGCTGGAGCAGATTTTGTTGCTCCGGTTACGCGCACTTAACTCAGTCGGGAAGGCGTGGTTCGAAGACTTAAATGAAAAACCGACGGGGTACTTACCCTAAGCTTGCTTAAAAGAATTGCCAAAAGGACGCCACTTGCTTTTAAAAAGGGGTTGCTTACGTGAATAAAGCAAGAACTTCACGAAGCTATGAGGAGGTCCTCGCCTCGCTGTCCAAGCATCCACCGAGTCTTCAGGAAGAACACCAAGAGTGGCCATACACAACGACTTACCTTGAGGCACACCCTTACTAAATAGTAACAAAAAAACACTAACACTAGCCCAGAGCTTGGGGCTTGCTTATCAAAAAGGCGTACTTTCAGCTTTACAATGCAAATTACACTCGGCCTTTGCCACACTGGATTAAATGATGACCCAGAAGGGGTCCAGAACTCAACAAATAATCAAATTGACTTTAATGGATTTATTAATTAGGGAATTAAAGTTTACACAAATCTTTACATTAATAAAAATCACCCGGAGGCGAATTTAAACTTAATAAAACGAAAAGACACATCCTATATGAACATGAAAGGGATCCCACGCAAAGTTACCCTATGGTCTAAATATATGGTTACACAACGGACAAAACGAAATAGCTTACAGGGGTGAGGCCCCTGATTGGCAATAAACAAAGCAAAACATGGGCTTACGTTTAAATAACGTGCGCAATCTTTACGAACTCTTGAAGAACACACACAATTATAGTCGCACATTAATTAGGCACAATTGGAGTAATACATAGCTCCTACCTGATAGCTGTAAGTACGTCGTTAGTTTCGGCTATAACCTCGTCTCGGGGAAGCTTGGAAGGCGTTGCAGAAGTGCAGAAAGGGCTGGAACCGGACCTGGCAGTGGCTTAACGCCGACCGGCACTCAAAACGCACTGGGATGAAATGGCACAACGAAATCGGAGTTTTCACAGATGCAACCAGAGCACTACGATGATGACACGCGGTGGGCCTCACTTCGATTACGATTTACTCAACGTTGGTAATTTAAAAATGCAGTATGCAAATGGTTTTTCCCCACAAAGGCACGGGAAACCGTTAATCACAAGCTTAGAGATGCCGTCTCAAATCGGGTCTGCAAATGATGCAAAATTCTTCCCCTGGGAAGAAAAAAACTGGAGGAGACGAATCGGCTTACTGTTACCAACGCTAACTGAAATAATTGCCCACCGCGCGTGTTTTCCTTAATACTCCGCAGGAGTCAACAGTCGTTCCAAAGGTTTAAGCGGAACTCACTAACTTAACAAGAAAACACTCGCGCAAATCAGCGCAGCCCCCGGCTTCCGAAGGCCGGGGAAGTGCAAAACTTTACACACTGACTTCTGTAAGTGTCGGATACTGATTGAAATTTCAAATGGGGCTCTGCCTGAAGAATACGACGGAAAAGAGTTTAGAACTCCGAAATTAATACTTTTAAATGCATCATTCCCTAAGGAGTTATCAATTTTTATTTCCTTCACACAAAGCTTGGTCATCAAGGAACGTTTTAGAAAGAATTCCTGGCTAACCAGCGAATCCCGAAAGTATTAAGTTACAAGGTCAGCTTTTACGAACTTCGGGCGTTGAAGTCAATAACAGGAAATTTCCAAGGGTAGCATAATGCGCTATTGCCAAAACAAATGTAATCCCAGAGCCTAATTTCTTTGTGCGTGGAACAAGGAAGGGTTGTTCAGAATTGATTAGCTGCATACGGATTTGAAGAATTTGCAATTACAACGACGCCGAGCAGTCACGAAACATGACGCAATTAGTATACGAAACGGAAACGTTCATCAAGAAAAGAATTACAATATCTATGTTTGTTTTGAATTTAAAAAGAGAACGCTTACGGGACGAATTCTACGGACCGTGAACGCATCATTGTTTGGGCCAAATTATATTTAAAATGTAGCTTTAAGATCCAGGGTTGAACTTTAGGCAGGGCCGTCTTCAGAAATTTTTAAATCGAATAATTTCAGCTTAAATGCACTAATAACACCCAATCGTGGAATTGATAACAAGAATAGCTTAATGACGTCAAAATCACTTAACAACACTCATGCCAAATGTTGAAACCTGTCTAGAGTGCTTGGAACAGTGGCTTAGGGGGTATTTCCAAGCTTGACTACCAGATGGCAGAACACAATTCTACCAATTACAGTGACTATATATGGGACAGTGGCGACAATAGAGTGTATTTTTTTTTATTGGTCGCTCGAATCGGCCGCCATTAAGAGGCAAAATTTGTTGATGCTTTTGTTTGTTTATACCAAATCGAGGTTAGCAGGTTAGGTTTTACGTCAGTTTGTGTCAAATTCGAGGTTAGCAGGTTAGATTTTGCGTCAATTTGTGTCAAAACTGACGGCAAAACCTAAACTGATAAACTCGAATTTGATATAGACTTACAGTGCCACCAACATATTATTTATACGTTGTGTAGCCATGACCATTCAAAAACGTTCAATTTATTAAAGTTAGTAGGCCATTGGCCGCCATTTTATGGCAAATTGTGCCTATTGTCGCCACTGTCTCTATTAAGGCACTGTACTACCAATTAGAGACAGTTACTGGCTCTGCTACCAACCCCGATGCGGTAAAGTAGTAACGCTATCTGTTGGTAATATCGGAAAGTACCCCCAGGAGCCGTTCAAGGTCATTCAAATCGGTATTTTGACATCAAAGAAACCGACGCAGAGTCTCTACTTGTTTGATTTATGTACGCTGCTATTATCACAGAATAAATACAAGTGTTTATTATGTGCTATTATACAGTCTGTTTGATTTTAGCTGTCACAGCAGATATCTCGGCTATTGCTAGAGATATCACAAAAAGTTATAGAAGAAAAGTTGTTCTACATTTAATTTTCTATTATCTGCCTTAGACATAAAACAATTGAGCATCAAATGTGTTGGATGTAGCAAATACATTCAAAATTTTAAATAGAACATACCCAATTTTATTATATATTCTAAAATTGTAAACAATTCTCTCTACAATCATATAGCGCATGTCATAGTTACCTAATCAATTAAAATTGTAAATCGATAATTAAGTAACAATTGCACTCTTACGTAGAATAGAGCTTTATCCGAAAAATTAGGCGGTGAAACAAATGAAATTATTTATCAACCTCCAGTTGAACAATGTTCCTTAATACTGTATTTACAACATATGCTATTTAACATAAATCATAAATACAACATAACAACATGATTAATACAACATAAATTAACAAGTAACCTAAGTTTAAAATTTAAGTTCATACTACCTAGAGTGTTTGTCCAAAGTGACCTCCGTTATTTGCAATACATTCTCGAGATTTGCTTATTAAGTTTCTTCCTGCTTTTTGAAACATTGTAACGTGGCGTCTTACTCCAAGCCTACACCTACCGAATTATTCCTTTAGTTTGCCCTGGGTTCGCTAGCTTAGTCAGTCGGTGTGCTATGAAACTCTTTTTTACATTCGCAGAGTGGCTACGGGTAACTAACATCAAGGTCTTTCTCGTTGACACCTGAAAGGTTCTACTCACCAAGGCAGATATGAAGAACCATAAAAAATCCCAACAGTTTACATTCAGGACCTATAATCTGTAAACAAATACACACAAAAAATACATATAAGTACATACAAATTACGGCGCTAACACGCTACATATATGCGAATGCTTTAAATAGGTCCGTAAAACCTCATTCATCGGCGCAAAGTCAAATGGCGCGAATGATATCAGGATCCAGTGTCGGCCTGTCTTATCTTTGCAGACTCAGTTTCCTGCCGATTAGATTAAGAATTGCAGCATGAGAATTGTCTACTTCGCACCTAATGTACTGTAATTAGTTTAGTTCTACTTGTAACCTACATGAAGCAACTCCTGTAGTTTATTATAAGCTTCTACAGTTAAATAAAAAGTTTTTAAAAATTGTTTCGGCCTTTTGCGACACGAAACTGGCGCAGTCGGTAGGATACACAAAGGGCACTAGGCATTTTTTAAAATTTTCAAAAAATTTAAAATGAAAAGTGCACCTTGGCTTTTTAGCCTTTATTGTGTATTCTTAAAATCTACCACCCCATTGTTGGCATCGAGGTCCAGGTCTCCACACGGAACACACATCGTCCACCGGATTCCTGCGAAGTAGAGCCACAACCCCAGGACCACCCTTGCTGATCTTTGCGTGGGACAGCCATCGCCCCGGAGAAGCATCGCTGGTTCCTGTCACAGCCTATTGGAGGCATCTGATCATCGTGATCAACGGACTATCGAAGTCATCTCAGCATGCTAATGTAAGCAGTTTAAATTGTTTTAAAGTGAAATTTAAACCAACTATTTAAAAGTAATACTAACTTAATATTAAATTATAGTTTATACGTGCATTTGATTATTGAATTAAATCAACCATCTCGATATCGATAGACGATATGAGCCATTGGTTTGTTTCATAATCAACAATTGCAATTTAGGCATTAAGATCAGGCAAAGCGCGGTAAGCCCGACCAATTGCTGCACAGATTAGGTGTGCTTAATTTGCATTTGTGCTCACGCTTTGTGCGTAGGAACCCTGTTTAGGCCCCTACTAACACCTAAAAACATCCACATAAATTAAAAGTGCGAATAACTTAATGAACATAGAAAACATCAATCAACAACTTCTAGACGAGTTAAATTTTATTGCACAAGAAATTCAAATTCCAAACATGGCACTATTCCCTCAAGGATTTAGTGTTCGTATGATTTCGGGCATACCGACATACGATGGCAACCCCGCCACTCTTTCGGAATTTATTAGATCAGCAGAACTCATAACAAGTCAATTTTTAGTAGCACAACAGCCCGAAACTTACGTAAATAAATTTATAATTTCATCTATTAGGAACAAGCTTACGGGAAAGGCACAGGAAGTAATCATTGGTTACGATTTTGCCGGCTGGAACGATTTAAAAGCAGTACTAGTAGATAACTTTGGCGACCAAAGGAGCGAGTTAAATTTAACAATTGATATGTCCAAAATGCGACAAAACCCTAAAGAATCTGCTATAGATTTTTATAACAGGGTGCAAACCCTACTTGCGACTTTTAATTCAAAAATTTATTTAGGACCGGGAGCGGAAGTAATAAAAGATCACAAATTAGATACAGCTAAGGCATTAGCTTTAAGAGCTTTTCTTTCTGGTATTCATGAATCTTTTGGAACTTTGCTAAGAGCTAGGAACCCTCTCAGTTTAGAAGCCGCGATTAAAATAGTTTGCGAAGAAATTGACATCCGCTACTCTAACGGTAGAGCACTTAATTCCACTCAAAATTTAAATCAAAAACCAAATCACAAGCCTTATACACCTAACACTTATTTCGCGCAAAAATCAACCTCTTATCCGAATTTTCAACAGCAACGAAATTCTTATAATGGATTCCCACAACAAAATTTTAATAATTTCCAAAGTCTGAATCCCAATTTCAACAGACCTTCACAATTTCAACAGCGACCTAATCCCAATCCACAACCAGCTCAATTTTCGGGATATAGAAGGCCATATGGACAACCCGGGCAAAATGTATTTGCCCCACAAAAAGGTTTCAAGCCAAGCAATCCCCCTGAACAAATGCAGCTTGGCACCGTAAGCAAAAGGTTACCTCAGAGTCAAGGTCCTAATCGAAATAAACGTCTTAACAATCAATCTTCTGTACCCTACATACGACAGTCGAATCAGCCCCGTAATTTTCATTTCGAAGAACTACACCACTTAGAATCTCAAGAGGAAATCGAACAAGAAAATTTCGAAAATGACGAATATTACGACGACCACTGTAGCCCCGAATTTGACTATTCAGAAAACTACCGAGAACATGACACAGAAGAAGATAGACTTGACGAAGCTGCAAATTTTCGATAAAAGCCTCGGAAACCCTAATTGACACTTTCAACTTCAATTTTCCTAAATCAAACTTGCCGTATGTTATAATTCCTGGTACTCAAGATAAACTTTTATTAGACACAGGTAACAGTAAAACTATTTTATCACCAAAATTTGTAGAAGAACATTTTCCAAATTCAGTAATTAACTATAATTTCCAAATTTCCACCGCCCATGGTACATCATATCATGATAAAGTAGCTGACGTCCCAATTAATTCCCTTTTCAAGGAACCCGGAACACATTTGTGTTATTTGTTCGACTTCAACCCGAACTACGTAGGAATTATAGGTGCAGATCTTTTGGCAGATCTTAACGGAGCAATAGACTTCAAATGGATGCACGTCCAAACAGATAGTACTATTATACCATTCTACTATAACTCTTCTATGCTACGCCAAGAACAGCAACGCAGGAACGAATGCAATTTTACCAGAATAAAGCCTCACCTGGCATCCATTAAACGACTAACCCTGGCACCCAGATCAAAAACTCAAATCATTTTACCCACTGTCAATAAAAACGGCACACATATATGTGACAAAATAAAATTCAATCAATTTTGTCAAACGCCTCGAGCCATTGCAAAAGTGCACAACAATTATTTTCATACCACTGCTATAAATACTTTAACTGAGATTTTTACATTTAAAATCTATCAACCCCTAATTTTAGACGAGCTTTCAAAACCCGATGATACACACGATGTCCAACTTAATAACGTCGAACTAACGTCACAATCCCGCAACCAAATACTAAATGAAAACCTGCGTAACATCAATACGTCACATCTAAATCACGAAGAGGCCCAAGCTCTTAAAAACCTCTGCTACCAATTTAAAGATATTTTTCATTCCCCTAAATTGCCCCTCACATTCACAAACCTAACAAAACACCATATTAGAACCAAAACTAATATACCAATTTATTCAAAAAATTACCGCTACCCTCAAGTCCACCGAGAGGAAGTCAAAACTCAAATTTTCAAATGTTAAAGGATAACATAATTGAACTCTCTGAGAGTCCCTACAACGCCCTTATTTGGATTGTTCCCAAAAAAATGGATAACTCCGGAAAACAAAAATACAGGATTGTCATAGATTATCGAAAACTCAATGAAACGACTATCGAAGACAAATATCCACTGCCACTTATAGAAACGGTTCTGGATAACCTTGGTAGAGCGGAATACTTTTCCACCCTCGACCTGGCTTCTGGTTTTCACCAGATAGAAATCGTGGAAGAGGACAGAGAAAAGACTGCCTTCTCAACAGAGGAGAGCCATTTTCAATTCAAACGAATGCCGTTTGGACTGAAAAACGCCCGGCTTCCTTCCAACGTTTGATTAATCAGGCATTGATTGGTTTAACACCCACTCAATGTATGGTCTACTTAGACGATATAATTATTTATTCTGTTTCCCTACAAGAGCATCTTGTAAAGTTATAACATGTCTTTGAGAGATGTCGAAAAGCAAATCTAAAAGTACAACTAGATAAGTCCGAATTGTTGAAACCCTCAATAGCATACTTAGGACACATCCTCACTAAAGATGGTATCAAACCAAATCCTGACAAAATTAAAACCATTACTAAATTTCCTTTACCAAAAACGAGGACAGAGAATAAATCCTTCTTCCGTCTTTTAGGTTACTACCGAACGTTTATAAAAAACTATGCCAAAATAACGAAATTCTTAACCGCCTGTTTGAAAAAAGATGCTAAAATTATTCATGGTCAAAATTTCATTAAGCAGTTTGAACATTTAAAAGTTTTATTAACGAACCAACCAATATTGGTATATCCAGACTTTAACAAACAATTCGAACTAACTACAGATGCTAGTAAGTTTGCAATAGGCGCAGTGCTATCGCAACAGGGCAAGCCTATAAGCTATGCATCTCGAACTTTAAACTCAGCCGAAATTAATTATCCAACTATAGAAAGAGAACTTCTTGCCATCGTCTGGGCATGCAAACACTTCAGACCCTACCTATACGGAGTAAGCTTTATTATATATACAGACCATCGACCTCTGATATGGTTACGTAATATAAAGGAACCCAACTCCAAATTGACCCGCTGGAGCATCAAGCTCGAAGAATTTAACTTCACTATAAAATATTTGCCTGGCAAGACAAACAAAGTAGCCGACGTTCTTTCCAGAATAACTATAAATCCCCTATCTGTCGATAGACTCAATACACCCGAACCCACTTTTGACGATAATGCTAGTATCATAGCAAATAGACCAGATCCACCTGACCTATCCGATTTTACGATACCAGTAATTAACCCACCTACGACACCAAAAATTAAAATTCTGTCGGACATAATAATTACTAAAAAGAAAGACGAAAAACCAACACCTGCACCTGGTGCCGTGAATAATGACAATGACAAAAAATTCTGTAACGGATACGATACATTCACAACAATCTTCCACACCCGTGATTGACATCGCAGAATTACCTTTACAAAGTTATAAAAACCAAATCGAATTTATAAACGCCGTAATCCCTAAACCCATGCAAATATATAACTTTCACGGATATTCCCATATAACCGTATTTATCAACAACCAAAACTATATAGAAAAATTTATGCAATTGCTTATCGAACATTGTTCACCTAAACTACACTACTATTGCATATTCCAAAACGAAGAAATTCCATAAATGTATTAAACAAGTTACTTATGTCACAAACCCAGATCATAGAAAACAATATATCGCCGATTACCATTTCGGTGATACCAACCACAGAGGGATCAACGAGACAATAGAGCACCTCCAAAGATTATACTATTGGAAAAGAATGACCAAGGAAATCGATACATTTATCACGAATTGTGATACATGTAAAAGAGAAAAGTACAATCGTAACCCCAATAAATTACCTTTTCAATTTACACCCACATATGATAAACCCTTCCAATGTCTTAACATAGACATCTTTCACATAAATAACACCCAATATCTTACAATTATCGATAATTTTAGTAAGTTCACCCAAGCTTACTTGTTAGAATCACGTAATGGAATCGACATAACAAACGCCCTGTTTAAATATTTTTCAAATTATGCTATTCCCAAAAAGATTATTGCCGATAATGAATTTGATACCGCTATTATTAAAGAATTTCTAAAATTACATAAGATCGATCTGCATATAACTACTCCGTTGCACCATGAATCTAATTCACCCGTAGAACGAATACATTCTACACTAATTGAACATTTTAGACTTCTCAAAGATGCGCCTGATTCGGAAAAAATGCCTCACTGTATTCTGGCGTACAACAATTCAATACATTCGAATTTAAAATATACCCCACGAGAAATTTTGTTTGGACACACAGATAATAGAGACCCCTATGACTTATGCACCGACACTTTCTACGAAAACTATTTGAATGATCACAAAAACCGAATGACCCATCTTTACAATGAATTAAAAGACAAGCAAATTCTAACTAAACAGAAACGTAACGAAAATCTTAATAAAAAGAAGCACCTAACCGTTTTCAAAATTGATCAAAAGGTTTTCCTAAAACAAGACAAGAGAAACAAAAAATTAGCCAAATTCAAAGGACCCTTTAAAATCATCAAAATACTGGACAATCACATCTACACTGTACAAGACGAACATACGAAACAAGTACTCAACAGACACGCAAACGAAATACTACCTATTAAAGAAAATAAACCTGTTGCAGGTACATCATTACCTGGTCCCTCTTCTTAACTTCAACCCTTGGCGACGTTACGATAACCGACCTCTCCGAAAACCCTGGAATTTACCCTAACGTACTTGGACAAGCCCTCATCAAAGAAAGTGCATGGACCATTATTAAAAACACCGACTATGACGATGACGTTAATACCTATATTGCTTTACGCCTAAATATTTTATCGCTTATAGCTACATTAGAAGACAAAAATTATATTTTAGAGCATAGGATCTTTAAGGTCATAACAGATGTAACGCTTAACCATAATAACCAATTATTATTGCTTAAATACTATATTGATAAGATAGATAGACTATTAGATCAAATATTCCCCGACACTAAAATTCTTAGGAAAAGAGGCCTTGTAGACGGTCTTGGAACCATGTTTAAATTTTTAACAGGCAATCTCGACGCTGAAGATGGTCGAAAATATGAAATGTCAATTTCAAAATTACAAGAATCCGCCGATATCAACGCTAAAATTCTAAGCGAGCACACGCATATTCTTAACGATACTCTAACAGACATACAAACTTTAAAACTAAATCAAGAATTATTGTTAAACAATATAAACAAAACTATCTTTCAAAACAATGAATTACTGCGAACCATTGGGGGCATTTCCACTCGAAACCTATTAAACGAAGCCCTATTTTTTTGCAACTTTTCTTTAATGCTTGGAGTGAATTGGAAAACGCTCTAACATTTGCCTATTCACAGCAGACGCATATGTCGTTATTAGACAATAAAAATTTAATTAGCAATTTAAAATCGATTCACATCTTTCTTAATAAAAACCAGGACAACTCCTTGGATCTCCCGTACCCTATCAACTTACAGAATATACATTTATACGAAACCATTATGGTTACCAAGGTTTATCAAATAAAAAATAGAATAACCTTTTTTTTCGAAATACCATTAATATCCAAAAATCAAAATTACCAATTAATTGAATTGATACCTTTTCCAGTTTACATTAATCCTACTCGTTATCGCATGATTCTACCAACGTATAACACAATTTTGTTTGGTCCTATCGAATCAATACCTATTGAGCCATACCATTGTAAACCTACCAATCCCGGTAACTACTTTTGTGATCAAAGAAACCACTTTCGATTACCTAATTCAAAACTGTGCGAAACTCAATTACTATCTTTTGCAACTAGTCAAACCTGTCAGCCGTATACATTCGATTTGTTAAATCCAAAAATTACACAAAAAGACTCTTCATCATGGCTAATAACAACTCCAAACAGATTACTGGTTAACGTCAAATGCTCCGATCAAAATTATAAGAACTACATTGAAAAATCAAGCATGTTACATTTAACTCCAGGCTGTTCCGCTTTAATAGAACATAATGCTCTTTTATTAGATATGAAAATCACCACAAAGGAAAGTAACACATTGAAACTTGCAAACATAAATAGACTAAATTCTGACGTGCCAAAATCAATAGAAGTTGGCCCCATTGACTTACTTCCAATCAACACACAAAAATTGCTTACCAATAGAATTCAACTCGCTAAACAAGAAGAATTATTAAATTCCGTTAGTAAGTTAGATACCCATGTTCAGGCATGGATGGGACCATCGGGAGCTCGGGTCATTTCCCGAAAGGCCGGTCCAATTGGTCCAATTTGGGCCGCGACCTTTATAAAATGTGACTGAAACTTTTTGTTTCATTATATTAGGTGAGTTTTTTAAAGTGTTACCAGACGATATCTTGAAAACCGTTTAAAATATTTTGATGAAATGTTGGTGGGGTGATAGGGAAATGGGGGAACATATTTAAACATATTTTTGACATTTACCCCCTCTCTCTGTTTTGAGGGGTGGGGGGTAACTTTGGAATTTTTAATGGGATGATGTACTTTTGTTTATAAAATTCGAATCTACGTAAAAAACTATGTATGGGTACAAATATTTTTTATTTGGTTAGGTTACGGATTTGAGGTTATAAAATAAAAAAGTATTTACTAGTTAATTTCAACTTATTTATCGTTTGTCATGCTTGAGGATTTGTTCGAAATGTCCCCCTTCAACTTCCAATCACTTTCTCACTCTTTTTCACTAATAAGCAGGCAAAGCGGATTCGTTCAAGAGCAAATAAAAAAAATTACACATACGTAGTTTTTTACGTAGATTCGAATTTTATAAACAAAAGTACATCATCAAATTTAAATTACCTCCCACTCCTCAAACAGAGAGAGGGGGTAAATGTCAAAAATATGTCTCCCCATCTCCCTATCACCCCACCAAAATTTCATCTAAATATTTTAATCCGTTTTAAAGATATGGGCTTGTAACATTTAAAAAAACTCGCCTAGTATAATTTCCATTTACTTTATACAATTAGGTATATGCGACCATTCTTGAAATTCTAGATTTATCGGAAAATTAAATATACTGAATTGTTGTGTTAATTTTACAGCTGTTTAATTAAGTATATCATAAGTAGAAAAACTTTTGGCAACTAATCCTTTACATTTATTATAAAAAACAATAAATAGTGTAAAAATATATTTCGACTTCTCGTCTTCTTCAGTTTACAATTTAAAATCTGTAAGTTAAAATGCGCAATTAGGTACTATTATCACAATTCATGTAAGTAAGTGAGTGAACGAAATTCATACACCTCAAAATGCAAATAGTAGTTTGTATACCAAGGCACTGAAGTTTAACTTTTTATCACGAATGTGGATTTAGTTGCCGAGGCCCGTAGGGCCAAGGCAAATAAACCACATGAAAGATAAAAAGAAACTTCAGTGCCGAGGTGTACACTATGTTTTATTTGAAATCGAGAAATCGTGAAATTACAACATTTTAACTAACTTTTGTAGGTTATGTTCGGTCGATTGACGTTTATCTGTCGCCTCGCCACCTACAAAAAAGTCGTAAAACAATGGATTACTTCACTGCCGATTTCTCGTATTTTAATGACGATTTCGGCGTACTTCACTGCCGATTTCAAATAATAGTATATTATGTTATTAGGAGCAAAAGTTATATTTTATGTGGCGAGGCTGGACGGGTTATCTGCCGAGCTTGCGATGCAGATAAGTAGAGCCGAGCTACATAAAAATACTTTTGCTCCGAATAACATATAGTATTTTTTCTTCAAACGTTTTTATAACAAATTATTTACAACTTTTTGAACAAAATTTGAAGAAAATTACTTAATCTCGTCAGCGGCAGATAAAGTTGTCAGCGGCAGATAAAGTTGTCAGCGGCAGATAATAACTTTATCTGCCGCTGACGAGCGGCAGATAAAGTCGTCAGCGGCAGATAATATTATCTGCCGCTTGGCAATAAAGTGACAGTTTAGCATCATCAATCCAGCAGTATAATGTCATATATTACTGCCGTTTGAAGAAAAACATTTTTATATATATAAATATTATACATTATCGGTTTATAGCGTCTGCCGTCGCTGTCCGATGCCTAGATTCCATGTTCTTCTGTTGTCCCACTGACCATCTTGTCACTCATTGCTTTCTTAATCCCTTCCTTCCAATTCTTCCTCGGTTGTCCTCTCGTTCGTCTTTCTCTTGGCGACCATTCTATTGCCTGTTTAGGGAGTCTTGTATCATTCATACGTTGTACGTGTCCAAACCAAACAAGCTGACGTCTCTCAACGTCATTCATTATCGTACCTTCGATGCCCATTTGTTCTCTTACATGTTCATTGGTCAATCTTTCTCTTCGTGATATTCGAGCGGATCTTCGTAGTGCGTCCATTTCAGTGGCGACTATTTTTTTTCTATTGTTTTCCGTTATCCTCCATACTTCAGAGCCATACAGCAGACTACTTTTAACCGTGATGTTCTATAAATGAATGAGATTTTATTTCTTAAGTTGGCACTGTTTATGTTGGTGACACTGAGAGTCTATGTCAAATTCGAGGTTAGCAGGTTAGGTTTTGCTTCAGTTTTGACACAGAATGACGCAAAACCTAACCTGCGAACATTGAATTTGACATAGACTTACAGTGCCACCAACATAAACAGTGCCAACCCAAGAAAAAAAATCTCAATCATTTATAGTCACCCGGGTTATATTTTCGTTTTTTTGTTATTTACCCTACTCCACCATATTCCATTTAGACAGTTTATGGCTTTCCTTGCTTGTGTCATTCTCGATCTTATTTCTCTGTCGTCTGTTCCAGCTTTATTAAATATTACTCCTAAGTACGTATATTCGCTACATGCTGTAATTTCGCCATTGCTTTCTAATTTTAAGTTATCATGTTGATCTGCTCCCACACATAGGTACTGGGTTTTTTTGCAAATTCATTGAAAGTCCCCATTTTTCATATTCTTCCTTCAGTTTCCTCGACATATATTCCAAGTCATCCTTATCTTAGGCCAATACCACCTGGTCGTCGGCAAATTGAAGGGTATACAAGCAGGCATTGTTTAGTTGTATTCTATTCTATTCTATTGCGGTGCGGGAGTTGACCCCGCGGCACTCAGGCCTGAGGCCCATTGTGCGTACCGCTTTTTATATCTCGTCTTTGAACAGGCCGGTACCAACCGCAAAGGCTAGCACTTGGCCTGTAGGGATGAGCCTTATATCCTCCGGTTGTAAAAACGCTGCGCCGAAGTGTTTGTGTCGCAGGGTCATCAGTCTGACACACTGGCATAATATGTGCTGGGAAGATTCTTCCTCTTCCCCGCATAGCCTGCAGATCGGATCATTTGTGATACCGATTCTATGCAGGTGTTTGTTGAGGTGACAGTGCCCTGTTAGGAGTCCTGTTACGATCCTAATTTGCTTCTTACTGAGTTTTAGAAGCTCTTTGGACGTCGACAGCGATAACTCCCCAATAAAGAGTTTAGCTTGCCTTAGTCCCTGCTGTAAAGATCATTCACGAAGGAACCGGGACCAGACCCATTTCTTCATTTCTAGCTTTACGTTGCAATATGGTATCCCAAGAATTGGCTCGGGTTCAGGCGGGTCACCATTGGAGCCCTGACTAGCCAACTGATCCGCCTCTTCGTTACCGTCAATGTTGCTATGACCTGGTACCCACAGCAACTTTACAGAGTTCTGCACGCAGAGTCTCGTTAGCGCCGCTCGACATTCAGACACTAGTTCCGAAGACACCCTGAAGGAATTCAGGGCTAAGAGAGCGGCCTGGCTATCCGAGCAGATGTAGATATGCTTGTTAGTAAAACCTCCGTCTAGGTTTTCATAAACACAGTCCAGGATGGCAAACACTTCGGCCTGAAATACGGTGGCGTACCTGCCCAGTGAGAACGCACGCTTCACTCTAGGTGATTCGCCATAGACGCCCGCCCCTGCGCCAGCCTCCGTCCTAGAGCCGTCTGTGAACCAGATAAGTCCCTTAGGAGTAAGGAGGTTATGACCACGGGCAATCCAGTCCTTTCTAGAAGGGATGACTGTTTTATATGGCCTATTGAAGGAAAAGGAGGGGACCATACGATCACTCCTCATGCTGAGGGTATCGTGAGCCCCTGCCATAAATGACAGGACCCTCGAATGCCCCAGCGTCCCTCCTACCTTTGTCCACTGGCCCCTACACTTAAGCCTGTAAGCCGCCCTTCTAGCCTCAGCCTCAATCATTAGATGAAGGGACACGAGTCCGAGAAGGGCTTCCAGAGCCGTTGTGGGTGCTGTTCGCATTGCTCCCGTCACTCCTAGACAAGCTAGCCGTTGGAGTTGGCCGAAGCGTTTCTTTGCGCTAGCTAAGGTGGCCCGCGGCCACCATACAAGTGCAGCGTATGTGATGAGGGGTCTTATCACCGCGGTGTACATCCACATGATGACATTCGGTTTAAGACCCCACGTGCTTCCAAAGGTGCGTCTACACATCCAAAAGGAGGCAGTTGCCCTTTGTATTTGTCGTTCCGAGTGCTCCTTCCAGGTCAGTTTGGCGTCCAGGATTACTCCCAGATACTTAACTTTTCCGGCGGCCCTCAGAGGGGTACCGAAGAGTACTGGGTCAACAAAGCCCTCTATCTTCCTTTTCCTTGTGAATAGGACAAGTTCGGTTTTGTCGGGGTTTACCGACAATCCGTGCCCTATGTACCATCTTTCCACGATTCTGAGGGCAATTTGAGTAACCCCACAGATGGCATGTGGAAATTTTCCTCTTACGAGTATAGCAAGGTCATCTGCATAGCCTTGCGTGTATATGCCGGCTCCGTTGAGGTCACGCAGGAGCCCATCTATGACGAGGGACCACATCAAGGGCGAGAGTATTCCCCCCTGCGGGCACCCACGCCTGACGGTCACCTTTGCGGTATCCTCGTTTAGAGTGGCGGTTACCCTGCGGTTTTCTAACATGGATTTCATCCACCGAACAATGGTGGGCTCTATTCCATGGTTCGTTGCCGCAGTGCATATGGACTCAAAGGCAGTGTTGTCAAACGCACCCTCTATATCCAAAAAAGTACCTAGGGCCAGTTCTTTGTGTTCCAGCGCCTTCTCTATCCTAAAAACGATAGTATGAAGGGCCGATTCCACTGACTTGCCCATTTGGTAAGCATGTTGGTTTGGATGCAGCGGCATTATCCTTAATGCGCCGTCTCTTATGTACCTATCCACCATTCCACCGTTTTAAATAGAAATGAGGTTAAGCTGATAGGTCTGAATGATTTGGCCAGGTCAAACGAGGTTCGACCTGCCTTTGGTATAAAGACCACCTTAACGGATCTCCACGCTACTGGTGTATACCCGAAAGCAAGGCAGGTCCTGAATATGTTGTAGAGTGGCCTGATGAGCAAATCCAGCCCTTCCTGTAAAAGTGCCGGAAAAATGCCATCTGGCCCTGGACTTTTGTACGGATCAAATGTGCTTATCGCCCATCTGATCTTTTCGTGTGTTACCACTTTCGAGGCTATCTCCCAGTCCATTGGGCTAATGCCAATGCGGGGAGCCCTTACTAGTGGGACATCACCAGTTTCAGCCACAGAGCCTGGGAAGTGCACCTCCAGGAGATGCCTTAGGGTCTCCTCATCAGTGGCCGTATGGTCACCTGAAGGGAGCCTTAGGCACTCCAGCTTGGCTCTTGGATTTTTTGAGAGCGTCTTATGCAGTCTAGCTGCTTCTGGTAGTCCTTCAATGTCGAGACAGAAGGCCTTCCAGGACTCTCGTTTAGATCTACGAATAGAATCTTTGTAATTGCGTTGGGCCTGTTTAAAACAGTCCCAATCGCATACGAACTTTGTACGCATTGCCCTATTTAGGAGCCTGCGTGTCTCTTTACGTTGCATTTGGAGCTCGGAGTTCCACCATGGTACTTTCCTTGTCCTTTTTGCGCGTCGTAGCGGGCAGCTCCTTTCAAAAGAAGCCTTGACCGCAGTATTGATAATACTGAGGTGCTCTTCTACCTCCTTTGTGGTGCGAGTGCTATAGGAAATTCCCTGTAGTCCATTCGAGAGGTCCACCTTAAAGGCAGCCCAGTCGGTAGACTTGGGATTCCTATACGCTGCACCTTCGCTGTCTTGCAGCTCCAGGCTGAATCGGATGTACCGGTGGTCCGAAAGGGATGGTTCCGGTACAACTCGCCAGTTTTTTGTCCATTGGGTTACCTGCGTGGATCCCAAGGTCAAATCAATTACTTCCTGTCGCCTGGGAGTAACAAAAGTGGGGGAACTTCCCCTATTGAGAATCTCAAGGTCTGTAGTTGACAGATACTCCAGGAGATCCCTTCCTCTGGCATTGACGTCTGAACTTCCCCACACCGTGTGGTGGGCATTCGAGTCACATCCGATTAGCAAGGGGGAACGCTTTTCCTTGCAATAATTGACCAGGTTCATTAGTTCCTGAGTCGGTGGTGGGTCGGGAGAGTCATAAGGGAGGTAGGCCGAACAAACAACAAGGTTTGTCTTCCCACCGTCCTTCACGAAACTCGTCCTTATGGCTACCAGATCTCTGAAACAAAATTCTGGTATTAATTGAGCGTTCAGTTGCTTGGCAGCGCAGATACAAGCTCTTGGGCTAGTGTTGGAACAATAATAATTTGTCCCAGCACCATCTAATCCTTTCACATTGCCCTGGTGAACCCAGGGTTCCTGTATTAGGATGACATCTGTGTGCCCCATAGCCATCTGACGACTAATTAAACTAGTCGCAGAGGTGCTATGTTGCAAGTTAATCTGGAGGATTTGAAGGTCAGCCATCTAACTAAAGAAGTTAGTGTCCGCCTTCCTCCTCGGCACTTACCTCCATGGAGGCTACCTCTGGCGGTCCCTGTGGTTCCTCGGAAGGTACTTCGGTCCCGCGATTGGTTTTGGGGTCCGTGAAAGACACCCTCTTCGTACCGGCGTAGGCCTTATAGCCCTGGCCTTCCAGAATCCTTGCCGAGGCTTCATCGACTCCGAGCACGAGGCGCACCGAATGGGGCTCCTCGTGACGGTCTCGGACTCTCCACAACTTAGTCTGGAGGCCCGGGCTATAAAGCTGGAGCCGCTTATCGGTGGGGTCCGGCGCGCCGGTTGTATTCCCATACCGCTACATTCCTTTTTAATTAAAAATTCCAGTTCATAATAATCCTTGTTTTATAAATTCTTGTTAACTTTTAAAAGTTGTTGTGTTCTTATCAGAAATATTATTATGCTTTTTTCCTCTCTTTACTGTAATTATTTCAAAACTATTAAACTTTTCCGGCTGATATAATAGTTATTTACTATAAAGTGGGATGGATAACTTCATTAATATACGTGTGTGTAAGCACACAAGTATATTAATGATGCATTATCACATATTTATTGTACACAATTTTATCTCCAACTGCCTAAAATTGAGAAAAGTGTATTAAGAGAAATATCAGATCTGTCATTTTCAAAAATATTTTAGTAGGCAAATGGCATTATGTCATTCATTTGACACTATCTCAGTTAGGTAATGAAGCCATTACATAACTGAGTGATGTAATGAGCCTCATTACCTAACGGAAATAGTGTCAAATAAGTGACGTAATGAGTTACTTATCCCACTGGGGTAGATAAAAATATTTTTTGCCCATATATACCTTGGGCCGGTCTGGGGTTACTTCCCGGGCCGGTGAACCCCAGCCCATCCGTCCCTGCCCATGTTTATATGTCTGTTACCGCAATCATTTTTATTGTAATATTTGTTTTGTGTACTGTGTTATGTATTATGTATGTATATTGTAAACGCCAAAGTTTCAAAAACAAGGCTTTAACATTTTTAAGTAAGGAACCCCGAAAAGAACCTTTAGAATTAATTCAATGTAAAATTTAATATTTTTCCATGTAAAATATGTAAATTTATCTCGGGATGCAGGAATGATATCAGGATCCAGTGTCGGCCTGCCTTATCTTTGCAGACTCAGTTTCCTGCCGATTAGATTAAGAATTGCAGCATGAGAATTGTCTACTTCGCACCTAATGTACTGTAATTAGTTTAGTTCTACTTGTAACCTACATGAAGCAACTCCTGTAGTTTATTATAAGCTTCTACAGTTAAATAAAAAGTTTTAAAAAATTGTTTCGGCCTTTTGCGACACGAAACTCGCGCACTAATAAATTCAACGCGACGCTGCCCCTTTTTGAACAGCTTCGTAACCGGATACCGGCCTTCGAAGATAGTGTGGGCACGCTGAGATGACGTAACCGCGAAGCTCTGTCAGCAGGTGATTTCCCGTGTTAACAACCACGAGTGTAATGGCCCCAGGTGGTGCAATAATATTTCAACTGGTACGATGATTATTATTGCTAGCAACTAACATGGCTATATTCTAGCAGTATTCCCCGAAAGACGCTCCTCCTAGTTCGTCTCAGCAATAACAACGGCTACAGCCTGGAGTGCCGTTTCAACAGGATATCTTGATCCTCGGACACTAGATTCCCCTTTGGGAGGCACAGCGTTAGGGCTGTTATTAGCCCGTGTTGCACTTTAGTTAATTTGTAAGCCCCAGTAGCTGGCTTACAAATTGCACCGTTTATTAGGCGCCAAGCCTCTGATCCGCCTGATTCAAGCACTTGTGTGCGAATGATCTCCTCCAGAGCAGTGTTGCCAACACTGGGAAATTCAGTTCCACTAAATGGGAGAACAAAATCCACCAGAATTCCACTAACTTTTTTTCAAGTAAAGTAAAATAAATTACATATTTTTTTAAATATTGTTAGTAGCTTCAGCGTACTTATGCGAACGTTTTGTCCGTCCGTTCGTCCGTCCGTCCGTCCGTCTGTCCGTCTGTCCGTCTGTCTGGATCGCCTGTAACTTTCGAACGGCTACAGATATCGAAATTTTGAAAGGGGACAAAGTTGTTGCTAAGGTCCCGAGCACCTTCATGCGCTATTTGGTTTTGGCGAAAGGTGCCGATTTTCCACTTTGCAAAATTTTATTTCCAAGCATTGTAGCACAGTGGCGGCTTGTCCACGTGGCGCCATCTACAGAACTTCGGTGGTCACGTTTTGAACTACACATTCTGAAGCTACTCTTTAGATCTGTAGTTGAGCAGTTTATTTTATTATAAAAATAGTAAATGTATCATAAACAGTGATAGACTTTGAATAACAGAAAAAATAATGTAAAAAATACAGAATAATAAACAATAACAAAAATACAAAAATATGTAATGTATTATCGATAACCTCATCTTACCTTGCGGTGTAGAGACTGGTACTTTATGCGCTTGCATCTGGCGGTACAATGCTCAACTTGCCCCGGATTCGGAATACAAAGTTGGAGCGCACCTTTTGTGCAAAAATATGTATTTAAATAAAAATATCAAAATCGATATCTAACGTCAAAGCGTTGTGGTCTCCCTTTTATAACCTTGGGCTATGCAAAATGCTAGAGGCGTTCCCAATTTTCTAATAAACAATTTGAAAAAAGTCTAGCTAGAATTTATAAGCGCCTACCGGCAATCATTCTAACATAATATAGCAGATATAGTTCTGGCGCTCGATAATAGAGGGCCTATCGATAATTTTTTAAATTGTTATATTACTTTTGAAATAAATCTACTTATAATCAAAATATACCCATTTTTAAATTTGTCACGCATATATCGAGGGATAAAAAAAACTGTTCCTCAGCGGGCTGTGGAAATTCAACGTATGAATAATATGTTGGTGACACTGTACGTCAATGTCAAATTCGAGGTTAGCAGGTTAGGATTTGCGTCATTTTGTGTCATAACTGACGGAAAACCTAACCTGATAACCTCGAATTTGACATTGACGTACAGAGTCACCAACATATTATTCATACGTTGAATTTCCACAGCCCGCTGAGGAACAGTTTTTTTGGATCTCTCGATATTTATACATGAAATAAAAACCTCATTCTACTAGATGTTCCACTATACCACTAACTAACAAAATTCGCCACTAGGTGGTGCTCTCAATCCACCAGATTTAGTGGAAATTCCACCAAGTTGGGAACACTGCTCCAGAGCAGCCGTTAATTAGTACACCGTGCCGACCAATTATAAAAAGGAGGTGGAGTTTAGTGATGGTGCCGAATTCAAAAAAAGATATTTTACGTATAAGAGTACACAAACATTTAAATTATGTTCCGTTTGAAAGAAATATCGAAGAAATTATCAAAGAGATTATTACATTTGCTACACACGGGAATTTATTTGCACGTAAAAAAAATTCATAAATACTTCACAGCAGGGTGGTACAGGAATCGTCTAGTCGTGTAGCAAACGTTTGCCAAGCTAGGTCCTGAGCAGGATGGGGTGGGTTGTCCGGAAGCGCCACTGGTTTGAGACGGTCCAAACCAGAAAACCTACAGGTGGCCGTGTAAATTCCTAAACCACTAGCTGTTTCACAGAAAAAAATAATAAAAGACAGAAAACACCAAGACTCGAAATAACCTAGTTATTTATTTACAGTTTGTACACATTCAAAATTCTGTGTCATACTTGAAAAAGGCAACACAATTCTGTGATAATAGTATGTAAATGGAATAGTTTGTAAATGTAATCTTAGTGGTATGTAATGTACAAGATTTTATATTAATAAAGTCGAAAATGTAACTACGATAATCGCAATTCGTTCGAGTACCCGTGTATCAACTACGATAGTGACTTAAATATAATTAAAAACAGCGATACCGGAATGCGGGAGAATAGCAAGTTCTAAATCGCTTGATTAATTAAGTAAATAATCTATCTAGTCGCGAACCTCTTCGAATTGGTACCATTTCGCCTAAGGGAGTGCTAATACACATAACATGGTGTATTTACGGTGCTCATATTATGTTAAATGTCAAATTGATGCTCCCGGAGACCTCGCCATAGTTTAAATTTTCGAACATTGACAAGTACTTGAAACTTGAACGCGACTAAAGCAGTACTCCCAACGTAAAGATATTAAATGCATAAAATGACATTATTCTATTCCACAAAAGTAATTGCACGTGATGTACAACGAAGTTATACAATATTCCGCATGTAAAACGGCATGAATTTCGCTAGCATATACCTAGGTAAGTACAATACATAAAGTAAAGATTATAGTGCCATGACGAACGATATTTTCAGTTTAATAAACACCAAAAAGGTAGATAACACTAGGTGTTGTAGATACCTGGATTGTGCACAGAAGGGCCGCTACATCAACAGCTATGGGGGATAGCTATTAAGATGTCCACCAGCTTGAATAACCTCCAAAGAGTCAGGGCTTCATCTAACTTTGCGGGTGAGAAGCGTAGTCGAGTGCAGTCACCATGGGAAGAAGCCTTGCATGCGAACTACCACATATGCCGAGGGGCTCGGACTGGAATGGAATCGTTGCTCCAGGTGCCTTAGCCAAATAACATCAATGCCACAGGCATATTAGATCCCAAAAAATCGGAAAACGATACAGCAAACTAGGACGAGGAGGCCTAAATACGAGACGTTATCGAAAAATGTTCAACGGCAACCATAAATTAACATACCAGAGTTGTAATGTGGCCTCGAGTAAGTAAATTGCAGAAATATATATTTATCCCAATACAATCGGATTCATTTTAGCAATATAACACCCATTTCCTATTTCTGGATGGCAGATTCCTCAAAGAAAAATGGAAACTATGTAATCCACTTAAGTGAAAATTTCCAAAGATCTCAAGCAGCTCCAAAAAGGAAAACTTAAAAAATGGTCGACCGGAAATCGTACTATCAAAACAATTTTCAAGACTTACTCAAAATTCCCTAAAAATTTCCAAAAGTCCCAAAAATTGAAAAAATGAGTATGCAACCAAAGCTACACCTAACGTATGCAGGTAAATCTAACTATATGAATGTATTTAAGCTAAGAAATTATCCAAACAATCCTTAACTGTATCTAAATGTAAAATTACACGTAACAAACTCTCCCCTCACTTAAAAATAGGTAAATTCCCCGAATTTACCGACGTAGAATCTATGCCTGCACCATAATGAAGCTTCGAAATTTTACAGGTATCACGATGATATCCAACAAACCCCAAACACAAAAGAAAGATCACCACGTACAACTACGGCAGTACCAAATAATTTAGAAAAGGATAAGCAGCCTAAAAGAATCGCAAAATAGAAGTCGAAAGGAAAAAGGGAAATTACAAAGGAATGTTAAAGATAGAATTCAGAAAAAGGACCGTGGGTTAGCAAAAGAGTCGGATCATGAATCCAACAAAAGTTGACACTACAAAAGCGCAAAAGAAACCGTCCTCAATCACCAATCACGTCCAAAAGAAAACAAAACGTAAACCAGGAACGAGATTCGCTGAAACAAGAATCCGCATGCGCGAAAGGATACCACAACATAAATAAACACAAAACGTACATTTGAAGGCAACCCTACAACATCAGCTACACATCGAAAACCTCAAAGGGGTATCCAAAATAAATTTCAACAATCTAAGCTCGAACCCACACAAATAAAAAGAACAACAGCAAAACCAAAGAACAGAAGGAAGGGATAAATAGCTCTTACAATGAATGCCGCTCCGAAAAGGACATCAGAACATCCGTCGCTGCTGGGTGTAAAAGGTGGATGAACTGATCCAAGCCCAATTCGAGACAACGTCCATTGGAAAAACTATCTAACAAGAAGAAGAAAAACCAAACAGAATAGCAGGAAAGGGGAATGGGATCTTCTTCTTCTTCTGATGGGGCTTGCTGTAAGCTGCACTGAGACCTATTGGTCCATTGTGCTCCCACCTAATTTGTTATGGGTCTCGTTCGAAGAGGCCCGTTTCCAACGCGAAGGAAAGAATCCTACCCATAGGAACGTCCCTTATTGCCTGGGGTTCCACCATGCCGGCTCCAAAATGTTTATGTAGCAGTGTTAGGAGAGCCACACATTGACATAAAACATGAATTGAGGTTTCTTCCTCCAACTGGCACTTTCTGCAGGTGGCATCATTTACGATTCCAATTGTGAATAAGTGCTTCTGTAAGTGACCGTGTCCTGTTAGTAAACCAGTCACGATCCTAATGTTTTTCCTGCTCATTGACAGGAGAGTAAAGGTGTTGGTAGGCGACATTTCCCCGATGAGGAGTTTAGCCTGACGTAGCCTTGGTACCGAGGCCCAGTTGGCGCTGGATTGGTTACTTAACCAGCGCTCAACTTGTCGCTTTGCGGTGGCACGGGTAATTCCTAAAGCCGGCTCAGGGCCGATGAGCGGCTCTTGAGAACCTCTTCTGGCTAGAGCGTCAGCTTCTTCGTTACCCTCTATTTCACTATGGCCTGGTACCCATAGTAGTTTCACCCAGTTTGTTGTACCGAGTCTGTTCAGTGTCTGGCAACATTCCAGAACCAACCTGGAGTTGATTCTGGGTGAACTCAATGCTCTTAGTGCTGCCTGACTGTGCAGATGTAAATATGCAGATTGGAATAACCTCTTTGAAGGTTCTCCTGAGCACAGGTTAGGATGGCAAATACCTCCGCCTGGAATACAGTGGCATGTTTTCCTAGGGCAACGGTGAGTTTGACCCTCGGCCTACAGCCGTAGATGCCAGCACCAGATCCCCCCGCCATCCTGGAGCCGTCTGTGTACCAAACAAGTCCCCTTGGAGTGAGAAGACGCTGTTGCTGGCACCAATCGTTCCTATCAGGGATGAATACCTGAAATGCTTTATAGAACATGTAAAGCGGAGCCATGAAGTCGCTCCTTGTGAGAAGTTCTGGGACCTTCTCAAAGTGTTGGATGATCCCTGAGTGTCCCACTTGTTCCCCTTTCATGGCCCACATCTGGCCTTGGCTTAGTCTGTAGGCTGATTTCCTGGCCTCCGCTTCAATCACTAAGTGGAGGGGCGGAAGCCCCAGAAGCACCTCCAGAGCTGCCGTAGGAGCAGTGCGCATTGCTCCAGTTATGCCTAAACAAGCCAATCTCTGTAGTCTGTTGAGGCTGTTTCTGATTGTTGCCTTGCTGGTTGCTGGCCACCAAACAAGAGCAGCATATGTTATTATTGGTCTTGTAACCACCGTGTATAGCCATTTGGTGACACGGGGCTTGAGACCTTAGCTGGTTCCAAAGGTCCGTCTACATCTCCACAGAGAAGCTGTGGCCCTTTGAATTTGTCTCTCTACATGAGTCCTCCAGTTCAGCTTTGAATCCAGGATAACTCCAAGATATCTGACCGATTCGGAGGGCTGGAGAGCTTTTCCGAAGATTGTGGGCTGTCTGAGACCCTCGATTCTCCTTCTTTTGGTGAAGATGACAAGTTCTGCCTTGGTAGGATTAATCCTGAGCCCTTGCCTTACACACCAGTTTTGTACAGTAATGAGGGCTTCTTGCATGATCCCACTTACTGTGCCAGCAAACTTTCCCATTGCTAATATTGCAAGGTCATCAGCGTAACCTAGCACAAAGATGCCTTTTGCAGAGAGCTCCCTTAGTAGCCCGTCCACGACCAGACACCATAACATTGGAGACAGGACTCCACCCTGAGGACAGCCCCTAGTGACCGTCGCTCTTATGGAGAACTCGTCTGCTGAAACGATTACCTGTCGGCCCGACAGCATAGAACCGATCCATCTTATCAACGAGGGTTCGATCCCGTGCCTTTCGGCCGCTACACAGATAGAATAGAAGGAGGTATTATCAAACGCCCCTTCTATGTCTAAGAATGCACCGAGCGAAAGCTCTTTGTGGTGCAGGGTTTTCTCTATCTTTGAAACGATCGCATGGAGTGCCGTCTCAACTGACTTGCCTTGTTGGTAGGCGTGTTGTGATGGGTGCAGCGGAAAAGCCACCAATGCTCCATCCTTAATATACCTTTCAATCAGTCTCTCCTGCACCTTTAGCAGGAAAGAAGTCAGGCTGATAGGTCTAAAGTCCTTTGCGGTATCATGCATTGCATGTCCCGCTTTGGGTAGGAAAATTACTTTGACCGTCCTCCAGGGCACAGGAATGTGTCCTAGGGCCAGGCTAGTACAAAAAATGTAACAGCACCTCCAATCCATGCTGTAGCAGAGCCGGAAAAATTCCGTCAGCACCAGCGCTCTTATATGGTTCAAAGGTGAACAGTGCCCACTTCAAACGATCTAGACTCACTACCTTTGAGGCCGTCTTCCAGTCCATCGCGGTGTGCGCGATGCGTGGGGGCCTCTCAGGTAGAGCTTCTTGTACAAGACTGGAGCCGGGGAAGTGAACATCAATGAGATGCTTGAGAGCCCCCTCTCTGGTGTCCGTGAAGGTACCCGATGGGAGCTTCAGCATCCCCAGCCTGGAACCTGGAGTTTTGGAAAACACCTTTTGCAGTCTAACTGCTTCTGGTAGGAATTCAATACTTTCGCAGAAGGCCCGCCAGGTGTCTCTTCTACTTCTGCGTATGCAGCTTTTGTATGACCGGAGGGACAGTTTATAATTGTCCCAGTCCAGTTGAGACTTTGTGAGTCTGGCTCTATCAAAAGCTCCAGAAAAGAATAGGGGACAACACAGAAGAAGGATGAGAAAGGATTAGTCCGATGTCACGTCAGTCAGTCGACGTAGGGTGGTATAAAGAAAAGCTAACTGAAAATTTCTAAGTGGGAAATAGCCGAAAAATTTTGAAGTCACCACAGAATACAGGTACCAGGCGCGGGACCCCGTAGAATACACCGCGATCATAGGTAACCATACTCCATGAAGACAGAATAAAAACCCTACACCCTACTAGTCAAGGAAAGTGTGCAGCCCAGGATCGACTACACACTGAAACACCATCCACAGTGACCAGATGGCAGAACACCGGAAATGAGACTGCAAAAATGTCTCACTCCTGTATGATGGAACGTCACTGTCCCACAAGGAGGGGGAAAGAACGAGATGATAAAGTTCCCCAACAGAGAGTCCTCCCTTCAAGCCCAACCATCCACCCAAAGGTTCAACAAAAAACCCTTGGTCCCTAAAGCCTAACCTAACATTCAAAATCCTAATGCCAAACTCGAATGCAAAGTCCAATGCTAAGTTTGTCTTCGTTACGACAATCCAGCAGAATCTAGTTTTCTTCATCTGGCGGGTGTTGCTTTATGCCTTTGACATGCCATGTGCCGCGAAATGTCCCATCTTCATCTTGAAGCTCGTACGTAACAGGTGATAATTTCCTTCGTACAATCAAAGGCCCAATAAATTTTGGAGCGAGCTTTGCGGTGAAGTGTTTGGTGGCGTCGGACAACACAAAATTGCGTCGGTAAACTCTGTCGCCCACATTATATGTCACTTCTCTGCGTCGTAGGTCATATCGTTGTTTAGATCTGGCATGAGCATTCAAAAGTCTCTTATGTATATCTTGATGTAGCTTGTCTAACTCTTTAAGTTTATCAGATGTCTCACATTTATCTGTTTCAGCCTTTACACCTGATTTAAAATAATCACCCCTAGGAACATGTTCACGTGCAAAGTTGGCAAAGAATGGAGTCACTTTAGTGACTTCATGAACCGAGCTCCTGATAGCGCAGCCCACTTTAGGCAAAAGTTGTTCCCATTTCTTGTGGTTATCTGCAACATATGAAGCCAACATAGTTTTGATGACACGATTAACTCTTTCTACGAAATTAGCTTGAGGATGATACGCAGGGGTGTAAATAATTTTCACATGGTAGCTGTCACATAACTGCATAAATTCTCGTGAACGGAACTGCACACCATTATCGCATACTAAGTACTGAGAACATCCAAAGAACAGAAAAACATTTTCCTCAACTAATCTGGTTACAGCGGCAGCTGTAGCTTGACGGAGTGGAAACAGTAGCACAAACTTGGTAAGTTGGTCTGAAATAACCAAAATGTAACTGTAGCCTCTGGATGATCTAGGTAAGGGACCACAGATATCTACTGCAATCATCTGCCAAGGTTTTGTGACGTTCGGGCGCTGTCCCATAAGACCAGCTGGACAATTCTGTTCAGGTTTCATGGCAGCGCAGATCTTACACCTTCGAATGTAGTTGGCTACATCGGATCGCATTTTCGGCCAATAGAAGCGATTCTTCAGGCGTTCGTAGGTTTTGAAGATGCCTGCATGGCATGCTGTTAATGCGTCATGATGTTCGTGGATGAGTTCTTGACGTTTTTCTTTTGGTACCACTTCTTTCCATGTTTCGTTATCGTCTCTCAGCTGCGGGTAGGTACATTTGATGTATTTATAGATTATATCATTCTCAATTCGCCACTGTGGAAATTGTAAAGGATTTGATATAATTTTTGTTTTTAGATTTAGATACCAGGGATCTCGGATGGGTGCTGGCTCTTCAATCGTTATCACGACATGATTTACTTCGGGGACAGACCTTGATAATAAATCGGGAACCACGTGATCTTTTCCCTTTCTGTGCACGACATTGAAATTGAATTGTTGCAGGCGAAGAATCCACCGAGTCAGGCGTCCTGTTGGCTCCTTCAAATTGTTCAGCCATACTAAAGAATGGTGGTCTGTAATCACGGTGAAGGAATATCCTTCGAGATATGCGCGAAGCTTCTCAACTGCCCAAATTACAGCCAAGCACTCACGTTCTGTGGTGGAGTATTTTCGTTCCTGCCGGCTGAGCGATCTGCTGATATAACAGATGACATGTTCTCCGTCGCTGTCTTGTTGCGAAAGTACGGCACCAATACCAACCCCGGAAGCATCAGTCTGAACGAAGAATGGCTTGGAAAAGTCTGGGCAACTTAAAATAGGTGCGGTCACTAAGCAGTCTTTGACATATTGAAAAGATTCTTCGCATTTCTGAGTCCAACACCAACTAGTGTTCTTTTGCAGTAAATCGGCCATGGGAGCGATGACAGTAGAAAATTTAGGGATGAACCTACGGTACCACGAAGCAGTTCCGATGATTCTTCGTACCTCCGTGACATTCTTAGGAGAAGGGATGTTAATTATGGCCTTAATTTTGTCCGGGTCCACATGAAGTCCATACTGATCGACTATGAATCCTAAGTATTTTAATTCAGGGCGGCAAAAGCTGCACTTCTCTGCAGATAAAGTTAGGCCAGCTTTCTGAAGACGTTCAAAAATTTCTTTCAGGACTCGCAAATGGGTGTCAAAATCTTCTGTTGTCACGATGATATCGTCTAAGTAAACGAATACATGAGGCTCGAGATCAGGTCCAATGACACGGTCAATCAATCTTTGCCAGGTGGCCGGGCTGTTAGTCAAACCGAACGGCATTTTTTTGAAGTGGAATAATCCACGTCCTGGTACTGCAAAGGCGGTATATTGCCTAGATTCTTTGGCCACAGGCACTTGCCAATACGCGGACTTCACGTCCATAGAGCTCAGATATTTTGCGTTCCTAAGACGATCCAAAATAGTAGACACAAACGGAATGGGATAGGCATCTTTAATGGTAACGCTATTAACCTTTCTGTAGTCCACGCAGAATCTGTATTTACCGTCTTTTTTAGGTACTAACAGTACTGGAGATGACCATGCTGATGTTGATGGCTCGATAACATCGTTGTCCAGCATGTATTGCACCTCTTCATCGATCTTCTGCTGAATAAAAGGCGACACACGATAAGATCTTTGCTTTATGGGTTCTGAAGTGGTGATCTTGATCTGATGCTCCACCAAAGTAGTATTACCAATTTGGTTATTGGCTTTCTGAAAATATGGTCTTATGAGTTGATCTAGTTGAGTTTGCTGAAGCTGAGTAAGAAACGCACGAGCTACAACGGCGTTGACAGAAGGTAAGAGCTCTTCTTCTATGTGAAATGACCATTGCCCTTGTTGTAGATTCGGAATTATGCCCATTGTAGTCCAAAAGTCGATACCTAGAATAAGAGTATGTGGCAAATCTGGTACAACTAATAGGGTTATGGTTCGGACTTTATCTTCGAGTTGTACTGGGAGGTGGACGATTCCTACAATGGCGCAAGTTTGCTTATTCGCTACTGTACAAACTCGATTTTCAGCTGGTAACACAGTAATCCCCATATGCTGTAGAAGTTTCCAACCTGGGTTACCTAATATTGTACAGGATGCTCCAGTATCAAGTAATCCTTTGATTTTGATACCTAAAATGGTCACAGTTAAATATGGCCTATTGTCCCCATGGCATTGGTCAAAGATATAATTCACCGCTGGGATGAATGCTCCGCCATCAGGTAATAATGATTGCTTGTAATTATTGACCGGCTTCTTCCTTGTTTTAGAGCACCGGGTCCGGTTGTCTACCGTGCTCCTCGCTCGTTTCCCGAACATCTCTTGCAAGTGCGGCTGGTTACTCCTACTTGCCCGCAGCCATAACAGTACATCCGTTTAGGAGCAGTACACTGCATGGCTCGATGTCCTGATTTGAAACAATTCCAACAAGTAATCGTCGCTATATTTGCCACAGTATTTGGGACTTCTGCAGCCTCATTGCTGCTCGCTGTTCTTGCTAAATGATCCTGCCAGGCATTTGTTGGAGACTCCATTTCGCCGAAGTCAATCAGGGACTTTTCTTCGACTACACAAATCGGTGGCTTGCCAATGCGTTTGCGATATGCTAGATCTGGTTCAAGTAAATACTGGTTATGCATGGGAGGGGCTTTAAAATTGGTAGAAGCTATCTTGGCATCTTCTAGAGCCATACAAGTTTGAGTAAGACCAGCAATAGTGTAGATTGGGTGTAATGCTAATTGCATAGTATAATATGGTTGTAAGTTCTTCCTAATTATTGCTAATCTTGTAATTTCAGATGGAAGTCGAGGCAGCCTGCTGAATAAATTCTCCATAGTTGCTATGTAAACAACCACTTTTTCTGATGGGTGTTGTGTGCGGCTTCGAATTTCGTCCCAAAGGCGCATTTCGTAGTCGTGAGGTAGAAAGTTTGCTTTCAACTTACTAATCAAGTCGTCCCAATCGATGATAGTACGCTTCACCGCTCGGTACCATATCAGTGCGTCTCCAGTGAAAATTTCTACTGCTGACTGAAGCAATTGAGCTTTTGAAATTCCACGTGCTTCTCTTAGCTCTTCTACACGCACTAAGAAGCTTGTTAAACTGGACGATTCACCATCATAATGAATGTTCCACTTGCTGATTGGAATAAAGTTGCTGTACACAGGTCGAGAACACTCTGAATGTCTCCGACTTTCAGTGGTAGGTATATGTAAATTTCCAGCTTGTCTATCTAAGCTTGTTGTAGGTCTCACAATCTCGCTCAGTTCCATGGACTTCAGTTTTTGCTGTAAGTTGCTGTCGTGATGGGAAACTTCAGCGTTACGCTCTGGCGTTGACTCATGGAAGCTCACTCGACGTTTCGATGGTTCAAATTGTGTTGGGAATATCGACATCTCATGATCAATGAGTTGCCCGATGGCAGTTGCATTTTCTTCTGCACCTGTAGTTGCCAAGGATGTGGTAACTGGAAGTAGTAAATTAGGCTCATCTAGAATAGATTGTTGTTGAGACTGAACTGTTGCTTGCTCATGTATAGTTTGTTCGTGGTAACCTAAATAAGCTTGATCGATAGCTATAGATAACTGACCTAATTGGGTAGACAGTGTTTGCTGATGCTGTTGTTGCATGTTGTTTTCGGCATTAATTCGACGTAAGCGACCTAAAAGATGATACATTCTTGCCCTAATGCGTTGTACTTCACTGTCTTTGTTATTGACATCAAAATGTTCTAATGCCTCTTGCAGTTCGTGAAGTTTTGTAGCACAAATCTTCAGTTCTTCATCAGGCTCGAAATAAATTCCTGTTGTCACGTCTAGCGTTCCTAACTGCTGTCTATGCATAGCGTCTCGCAAAATTGATCTCTTCTCGGTTACGTTCGAACCCACTGGACATCAACGAATTAGCAATTCATACGTTAGCTCGTCCGCCAATAATCTTCCAACATCCATTGTAATTGTCGTAACTAAACAATCCTATACCTATACTAAAAATACTAAACCTTACTAATAAAAGCACAAAAGAAAAACAAAAATAGCCCTTCAGTACTAATAATACTAATACCTACTAATATGTCCAAAAATGTACCTAATCTAAACACACATTCCTAAATTCTAACAAAATTCCTCAAGATATGCAACAAAATGGCTATACTCCGATAATTACCGATACGACAAGGAACCAATCGATACTAATCAAATACTCTATACTACACTAAATGCCAAACTACTTAACCAAAGGCTCCACGTCAGAGGCGCCAAATTTATTACAGTTGCTACACATGGGAATTTATTTGCACGTAAAAACAAAAATTATAACTACTTCACAGCAGGGTGGTACAGGAATCGTCTAGTCGTGTAGCAAACGTTTGCCAAGCTAGGTCCTGAGCAGGATGGGGTGGGTTGTCCGGAAGCGCCACTGGTTTGAGACGGTCCAAACCAGAAAACCTACAGGTGGCCGTGTAAATTCCTAAACCACTAGCTGTTTCACAAAAACAAATAATAAAAGACAGAAAACACCAAGACTCGAAATAACCTAGTTATTTATTTACAGTTTGTACACCTTCGGAATTCTGTGTCATACTTGGAAAAAGGCAACACAATTCTGTGATTAAATGGAATAGTTTGTAAATGTAATCTTAGTGGTATGTAATGTACAAGATTTTATATCAATAAAGTCGAAAAGGTAACTACGATAATCGCAATTCGTTCGAGTACTCGTGTATCAACTACGATAGTGACTTAAATATAATTAAAAACAGCGATACCGGAATGCGGGAGAATAGTAAGTTCTAAATCGCTTGATTAATTAGGTAAATACTCTATCTAGTCGCGAACCTCTTCGAATTGGTACCATTTCGCCTAGGGGAGTGCTAATACACATAAAATGGTGTATTTACGGTGCTCATATTATGTGAAATGTCAAATTAATGCTCCCGGAGACCCTCGCCAATAATGGTTTAAATTTTGAACATTGACAAGTATCTGACACTCGAATGCGACCAAAGCAGTACTACCAAACGTAAAGATATTAAATGCATAAAATGACATTATCCTATTACACCAAAGTAATTGCACGTGATGTACAACGAAGCTATACAATATTCCGCATGTAAAACGGCATGAATTTCGCTAGCATATACCTAGGTAAGTACACTACATAAAGTAAAGATCATAATGCCATAACGAACAATATTTTCAGTTCAATAAACACCAAAAGGTAGATAACACTAGGTGTTGCAGATACCTGGATCGTGCACAGAAGGATCGCTACATCAACAGCTATGGGGGATAGCTATTAAGATGTCCACCAGCTTGAATAACCTCCAAAGAGTCAGGGCTTCATCTAACTTTGCAGGTGAGAAACGTAGTCGAGTGCAGTCACCATGGGGAGAAGCCTTGCATGCGAACTATCACATGTGCTGAGGGGCTCGAATTGGAACGGAATTGTTGCTCCAGGTGCCTTAGCCAAGCAACAACAATGCCACAGGCATAATAGATCCCGAAAAATCGGAGAACGATACAGCAAACTAGGACGAGGAGGCCAACTAGGACGAGGAGGCCAACTAGGACGAGGAGGCCTAAATACGAAACGTTATCGAAAAATGTTCTACGGCAACCATAAATTAACATACCAGAGTTGTAATTTGGCCTCGAGTAAGTAAATTGCAGAAATATATATTTATCCCAATACAATCGGATTCATTTTAGCAATATAACACCAATTTCCTATTTCTGGATGGCAGATTCCTCAAAGAAAAATGGAAACTATGTAATCCACTTAAGTGAAGATTTCCAAAAATCACATGCAGCTCCAAAAAGGAAAACTTAAAAATGGTGGCCGGAAATCGTACTATCAAAACAATTTTCAAAATTGTTACTCAAAATTCCCTAAAAATCAAGGATTTTGCAAAAATGAGTATGCAACCAAAGCTACACCTAACGTATGCAGGTGAATCTAACTATGAATGTATTTAAGCTAAGAAATTATCCAAACAATCCTTAACTGTATCTAAATGTAAAATTACACGTAACAAATGGTTGCTTTTCAAATACATATACATAGGGATGCATACGATTTCCAATAATAAAAACCGTTGCCAAAGTGTACACCAACACAAGACCTAAAAAAATGCGACCTGTAGCATATGCTGCAATCCCATTAATCGAGTTTTCAAAATAAAAACAGGACGTAGCTATTTATACAAATTAATACTTTCCAAACAGGAAGATATTAAAGATTCTCAAAATTTAAATAGAAGCGTATGCAACACAATATTCACAATGATGACCAAACTCGTACCTACGTGGCATAATAGACACATCTCAAATGACAGCAACACAACAGTCGCAAAGAAAAGCTGAACAAATAATTTTAAAAACGTCTGTTTTTGCTACAGATGTGTAATAAGTCACTAACCTTCATATACATCAATTAATATTCAACAGCATTTCTATGACCTGTGTTTATTTTCAATACGGCTTTGTTTGTGTCCTTATAGATAAAGGCGAGTTGTACCTGTTTGGGTGTCTCACGTATTTGTCGATACCGATCGAGCGCACTTGGTCCTCGATCGGTGATGTCGCAACCGCGAGCTTCATAATGCAACGATAAGCAAGTACTTAAAGCAGCTTTTCCTAGCCCAGCAGTTAAAGTTCACAGCTATGGCGCAGAATCAAATTTTATAATTTAATTGGGAATTAATGTCACTCACGTTGCTCAGTGTTTTCTTACATTTTTTAGTGATCTTAAAAGTATTAAGATATTGTTACCCACTTTTTACATAATTTTGAACACTCTTCAATGGTATTTCAATCTAACAAAAGTTGCTAACTTGCTTTCTTTATTAAATACGTTAAACATATTTTCGACTTTACCTTACTAATTTACTTGTATTTCAATTTCAAAATAAAAAATTATTTTAACTAGAGTAAGCCCACATATGAGGTAATATCTACAATTCTTTGAGTATATGTATATTTTTTATTTTACAAAAAAAATTTTTAAATTATTTTCAAGATGACGGCTACACCCGACCGTCCAAGTCCTCCAACACCAGAAAGTCTGATTCACCAGGTCATGAAGTATACTCACATCAATTTTTAGCTTTATACTTGGTTTTTAGGTCAGTTAGATTAAATGCCCTGTACTATCTAAACAACCCCAAGAAAATGCTTGAATGAATCTTCATCTCACAATATCTTATCAACCAAACTCTAAGATATAGTGGGTAGGTGTTCGTACTACAACAGCAATGTAGGTCACACTCTACATTGCACAGCTAAACCACCCAGTACCTTAAAATAGTAGAAGCTAATGACTGACATTGTGAATTAGTGGTTAGCACTTCTGGTTAGAATTCTGGAGGAACTGGATTGATTCTAGTGGCCGTCTATTCCGCTTCAGGTTTTTAGGTGGTTTTCCCGAGTCAGCAGAATGCCTTCCCTGAGATGATTGCTGGGGCATTACTTCTTAACCTTTCCTGGCTTTTCTTCCATTCTGCAGTCCTCCTTTCCCTCGCTCATCTTAAAATTCTCGTTATTGGCTGTAGAAGGACGTAAAGTCCCTATAGCAGCCCGCCCCCTTTACATTTACCACCTAACTTTAACCAAAACGTAATGGTATGGTGACAGCACCCTAAGGAATTGACTTGCAGAACTAGGAATATATGAGAATATTTCAAGAAAGAGGCAGTTCTATCTTGGGAATTAAGTTGAGAGATTAAATAAACTGCTTAACATGACGGAGGAGTACAAAAGGTAGAGTAAGCTCTACAACTAGGTTATCAAAAAAGGAAAAACGAAGACAAAAGTGCACGAGAGGCCACAAGTAAGTGGGAAAAGTGTACCAAAGCATGCCTTAAATAAACAAGAAGAGCCAGGCAAAAATAGCTTGCGTTAGCAATAGGATTAACAATTCAATGAAAGCAAAAGCCAGCCAAAATGGTAGTATGATAAACTCAGAACTATATGTTGATGATGTAGTTTTAAAGATTTTCATAATGAAAGCTTTCTGGAACTTGGTACTATAAATTCGAAGTTAAGGAGAATTGCCTGTATTCATTCGACGAATTCATAAAAAGACCACAGAATAAATATTGTAAAAGTTACTGCTGCATGTACTCATTATCGGTATATGTAGAATACTGTTCTCAAGTATCACTTATCAACAGTAATGTATTAAGTGCATAGTGACTTGCCGATAATACTGGTCAGATTGTATGACCAGCTGGATTGCGATGAAAATATTTCCCGACAGCGAAGCTGGACGGCTTATTTTCTAAGCATTCCAGCTGGAGTGCAATCTGGTCAGCATTATCGAAGCAAGGAACTATAGACGCAAAGAATTTGCGTGACTATTGCTTGAATCGATTAAAAAAGCTAACGAATCGTCATTTTAAAGAGTAAGATAGAGTATTACCGATAAGTGGTTATATAACAACTTATCAGTAATACTCCAACTTATCAACAGTGAGTTGGAGTATTACCGATAAGTTGTCATATAACAATAATTAACGACGCACTTAGTTTTTGATTGGCTGAAAATTAAAAAAGGTAGTTCGGTCATTGGTCAAATAATATTGTTTGACAGATGTATGCAATAGTCACATAAATGGGCCTTACAGTTCGGTCATATTTCTTTCCGAATTACCCTGGAAGAATGGAATAAATTCATATGGTCTATTCATCAATGTTAAGTAGAAACTTTATTTAGATAGAGGTAACTCTGATACTTTATCAAGCTGGACAAGGTGACATTTGCAAATAACAGAAACTGCAATTCAAATGCAAACTCAATTAAAGAATTGTAGGAAGCAATTAGAAGCCAGAGTAACTTGGCCACATAAATTGGTGATATTAGCTAAAACCCAATTTCTTAGGAAGAATTACTAAATCCCATAAAAGTAGATTCAGCTCCAAAGAACTATTTTAAGAAACCAGTACATAAAGCAGAGCTAAGGTTAGGAAATATGATATGAACAATAGAAGGTAACATATCGAAATTGTTAAATTAAAAAGGTGAACACGGCGAATCAGTAGCTTAGCGTTATGAAGCAAAGGAAGTAACTCACTTCAGTTTTTCAGTACTTTCCTCTACACCACTTAGTAATAGTCTAAAATCAGTATGGGTAATTGAAAACCATATTAGCATTCTGAAGTTGCAACTTTTAAGATAATCTTAAAAATCGTTTCGTATTATTCTCTATTGCTCTCCCTAATTGAGGTTATCGTTGGCAACCACTAAGATAAATTATTCATTCATGGTAGTTTGCAGTAGTTCCTTGGTATTACGTCTTCATTAATTTATATTTCTCAGCCTATTTTCCAACTGCCATTTTTCGTACAAATATTTGCTTAACTGTTAGCTTAACTTTCTTGGCACCTTTTGAAAATAAACTCCGCAATTGAAGTTGGCATGCATAAAGAAGAAGAACAATGGGTCGACATTTCGTTATTAATAAACTCTCGCGACAAGCGCAGAGAGCAGATTTTTAGTTGACCAGGACAGTCGAGCACAGCTTTATGTGTGCAGTATCGTTACGTGAATTTAGATGTTTGGGAAGCCCCTTACCGTGACAAATTTAAAAACTTACGACGATTCTGGTATAGTTCAAGCTCTCAAAATACAAGTGAATAATCTGAAACAGAATTCCGCTCAGTCTTGTTGACTGATTATCTGCATTCCCGCTTTACTTAATTCTTTGCACTTAGCTAATTAACCATGTTTTTATCGCATACGTGATTTACTGTCAATTTAATATAGCAATAATCAAGATTTTGCATGCGTAATAAGCGTCAATTTCTTATGCGCTTTAGTATCTAAGAAGCATTTTGTCAAGTAAGTTATCAGACGTTTCTCCGTTAGAAGTGCAATAATGCCTTCATCGCCTTGCGCCCGTTTATTAGTATTGCTTTCCTTTATGAGCCTATAACACAAAATAGCATCTGCTAGGAGTTTTGGTAATCGGGAGACGTAATCGTCCCGCAGGGATCATTTTTAAGAATTGTTTCGTTACTCTCCTTTCTTTTGGTGGCAGCTGAAAGACTGATCCCCTTACAGGTCTTTTATAAAGGTTATCTTAATAGAATTACTTAATTTACTGAATGATTTTTAATTGTAGAGCTTAGTACAATTTCAGGTATTTTAAACCAAATAAGGCCACGAAGAAAGGTATGTTCAGCTCATGGAGCTGAGCCACGTAAACATTTTCCATCGTCTGGCATTTTACCATTACATGACCGGCCTGTACACCAGGTGGAGTTATAACATAAAGTGTATCTTCGTGCCTTTCCAGGTACAATTGCTAACACTACCACGAGCAAGCCCTCTGTTCTTTTAGCTTACCCCCCACCTTCCGCGGGTTAAGCTACGGGAGCTTCTTTAATCTCGTAAACTTCAGAGTTGCTTACCGTTTTTTATAGCTCTTAATATTATAATTTTTGTTTTCCTTAGAAATAATTCTTCCAGTATTTTATTATAGTTTTCTTTCCTGTTTAGTCCTCTCTATCAAGTATATTGCTATAAACACATTTTAAATCTCTATTAGTATTATTATAGCAATTAACAATAGTTCATGCATATCAGATAATATTTTAAAAATATTCCAGAAATGTACTAATTTAATTTTTGTAAGTAGGATAAAATAGCATTGGTTGTTATAATAATTTGTAAAACTGTATTAAAAATAGTGTTAGCCTTGATCTAAACAAACTGTAATCAGACTAGGCGTGGAAACAATATAAACAATGAAGTATCGAAGGCAAACAATTGGGGAAAGGAAACCAAAACCAAAAGGTGTTGTTATTTTGGCTTTCCTAATAAATAATTATTGTAATATTGTAAATAAATACCCGTTTCCCAATTAAGTGAGTTTGAAAATTGATTGAGTATCCTGTAGGTGTGCTGTAGTGAAGTACGTTCATTAGTAGCACCCCTGCAGAAGGTTGAAAGAGTGTTTTAACGGTGCATCGAGTGTGAGCTTGTATTCTAGTGGCTGTTTTGGACATCCGAGCAGGGTAATTGGAGCGGGGTACGGATGTTTCGCCCGCGCCGTTTCGCCCCCTAACCGTTTCGCCCCCAAACCGTTTCGCCCCCGAAGTTTTACCTATCGCTTTGGCCAGCTTCAGCTGTTTCCAGTTGCACCACAAGGAGGTAGCTAGTAGACTTTAGTTTCTTTTTATTTTTATTGGTTTTTGTTTGTGTTTTAATTTTAGATTTTTTTAGTAGATACATATAAAGAAAGATACATCTTTTAACATCTATATTCCGACGTGCAACCGGAATAAATTCAAAATTCAAAGTTGTACGCAATCCCACGCAAGTAATCAATAACTTGACGATTTTCAAAATCTTTAATGATTCTTTTCACACGAGCTGATATTGCGACATACTTCTTATTTCTTGGATTAAAAAATTTAAAAAACGGTTGCAGAAACCCTACTAGCTACCTCCTCGTGGTGCAGTTGGAAACAGCTGAAGCTGGCTAAAGCTAGAGGTAAAACTTCGGGGGCGAAACCGTTCGGGGGCGAAATGGTTAGGGGGCGAAACGGCTGGGGGCGAAACGGCGGGGACGAAACGGTTGGGGGCGAAACGGTTGGGGGCAAAACGTCCGTAAACCAATTGGAGCACCAGGAAGCTGATGTAGGCGGTGAACTTCGTGGAGAGCGGCGAAGTCCTGGGAGTAAGCAACGGGGACAGCTGACCCTAATTCCGTTCCAAGAGCAACAATACGCCCAGAAAGCTTCACCTAAAGAATTGAACTTATAGAATTTCTTATTGGCGTCGGTTTTATAAGCACTTCTGGCAGCAGCGTCTTTTGAGTGTGATGTGTTTTGTAACATGTATTTACTTACGGCATTTGTTATCAACTAGGCAAAGCTTTAATTGTCGTTTAATAGCGGACTTCTTTTTGTGATTTTGTGAGGTTAAAACGCTATATTTAACTAAATGTTCCCTTTAGATAAATAATATCCTAAATGGTGGCTATCTGGTTAGTTATATAACCAATACACACAGAATTTGCTTCTAAATTATATAAAGTAATACCACACTAGTTTAGTCGATGACAAATTTATTTCTTGTAATTCATTACTAGTCAAAATAATACTTGCCTAGATGTAGAGACCCGACCCATATGAGATAAATGTCATTAGAAACCAACTTGAGATTACTAAGCTCATTTATTTATAATAACCAAACCACAACAATTTATTAGACCATGATAATGTATATAACTTTGCGTCAACATTAACATTAACATATATCGGGTAAGCGTTCTTTTATAACTAGAAGTTTGTGATAATAGCGACTTAGATGCGAAGGTATTCTCACTAATGAATCTACTGTTTGAAAAACCCCCCAACAAAATAGAAGTTTAATTAATGACTCCAATTTTATGTCTTTTTTAACAATTTTTTATATCACATCTTCCCTTAGACGAACTTGAAAGTTGAGGTTTGAAAAATTATCTCACTGCGCGAAAGTCTAACAAGAAAATTGTCTTTATCTGATTTGAAGATAATAAAAAAACACCAGGAGAGGCACATTGGAATTTCTAAAAGATGAAACTAAAAACCAACAGTGTTGTGAAAGTTGTATCATGTATAGGTTTACTCTACCAATCAAGCTAAAATATTGATATGCTCAATATTATCGAAACTTATAACGCCAATATGAGAAAAAAAGGTGCCACTTTTGTTTTATCTGCCAGTGCATTGACATGGTTCTATGTTTGGCAATTTCCTACAAGGATCAGCTAAGTATTAGGGGAGCAATCGCGAGTAATTTATTGGAAACGCGCAAAAAGTTTACGAGGACGGAGATTGGTAAACTTTCCAGTTTTGCACACGAATTTTATGTACATTTATAGACATCTACGATTTTGCTCAACCACTAGAACGATGTTGTATATTAATCTTTAGGTACTGTTTGCCGATATATGTACCGATTTATCTTTTAAATAAGAGACATACTTTTCCACTCATGGGAGTGCCAAGTAATAGAAATATAAGGGTTTCGTGTTTCCATTAATTGTTTAAATTGAATATCCACATTTCGTGCTCTGTATTATTTTAGTAATTAGCATATAAGTTTACAGCTATTCTGTGTGTTTTATGTACGCTCAGCGTGTAGCAGTATCCAATAACATGTTCTATATTTATTATAATTTTAACTTAGCAAGGTTTGAAATGAACGTATATTGACACACGCTTGGGTCTATAATGTTAATTAATATACCAGAGCGTTTTCCTTCCAATGCAGCTATAGTTCTGTTATGCTACCTAATTGAATATTTATATTAATAGCGCCTACTATAACAGACAAATTCTGAAGTTAACCAGATATATATCATTTTAAATAAACTGAGTTCAATAAATTGAATTTTAGTTGCGTTCACGATTCCATTTTTTTCTTGTATTATAATTATGATTTGCAACATTTTTTGGTCAATGGCTCTACTTGGATTATTCTTTTTGAGTTTGACCACATAAACTTTAACATGTTATTTCGTTAATTGCTAGTCACAAGTTCTATCCGCAACATTTCAAGCAGATTTAGTGCTGCTTGATTAGTATTTAAGTAGGTTCCTTAGCTCTAAGGCTATTAAATTATATTTAGTCACTTTGGAGCTTCGCCTGCTAAAGCTGCTCAGAGTTTTGGGTCTGAATCGATATTCACTTAAGCACAAGTCGGAACAAATAAAATTTAGTGCTAGTTTAACGAGCCCCTGTGGTTTGCTAGAATAAACACTAAAACGCTTTCGTATGGGAAAGTAAATAAGCGGGTTTTTCGTTTCAGCTCAACTTTACTGCGTAATAGTTTAACCATGTTAGCTGGGAGCAACTGTCGGTATAATGAGACACCCACATTTGCACATTTGTCTTTATTAAACACAATCGAGCAGAAGAAAAAGTACGTTCTACAAACAAAATTTGATAAAGAACATAATTTTAGTCTTTAAGAGCATAATAGTTAAACGCGCACAACTATTATACTTATATACCTTTAAGAATAGCCATTTCGTCAGAACCGTTTATACCATTCGCTTAGTTTAAAGGATGGCAATTTAAAGATTATTCTGACTTGACTTGTTAAAGTGCATGTAAATAAAGCGGTAGTATACTGAATAATTATGTTGTATTTATTTCTCTCATCGCTTGTGTTTTGTTTGTGAGCAGGTTACAGTAAAATAGTCGCTATTTTTGGTGTCGCTTTCAGTCTCCAAGTTAGAAATTGCATAAATAAACGCCAATAAACAACAGGGATTTTCTAGCTAACTTGTAACTAAATATATGACTTGCCAAAGTCTACACCCACAGCGAAGATACTCTTTTTTAAATCACAGGTGGCCAGCATGAAAATGCACACCGCCACTGCCCTTTATGCAGAAGGAAGCCGGGGTTGGTAAATTGTCCCGTCGAATTTCTTTGCGCCCCAAAATTTTAGGTGGATACTAGATCACTAGTAAGTCAGCAGTCACCGACACAGAGTTTTTGCGTGATAGCGATGTCGTTTCGTGAATGTAGCTGTTGAGGAAAGCTATACTGTGCCACTTTTGACAAGTAGCGACTTTTATAAATATTCAAAGCTTCCAAGACGCAGATTACGGATTTCAAACTCCGACGCCGTCCCGTTTGAGTGGCGTACGTTTCATAGCGGTCTTAGAATGGATATATCTAAAGGAACTCTCGTCTGTTCATGCCATCAATTTTTCAACCAAAACTCTGTCTATGCATATTCTGTATCCCGATGCAGCCCTGGTTAAACGTTTTGTTCTCAGCTTGTGAATCGATGCCGATTGCTCGTAGTCTAATCTTTGAATTGCTGTTGCTAATTTTTCTGTACAAAACTCGGAAAAAACTCCTTGCATCGTATTTCAATTAATGCCAATTTCGCACGTCGTCTTAATGAGCTTTCCGTTTTGCTTTCATCGAAGCCCAGTCACCAGTCACGGCTTCCATTTACAACCACTCAATTGTCAACAACTTTTTGCCTGTTATTGGGCCATCATTACAGGCCAAGGATCTTGGATCACTGCTCTTGCTTGACCGACTTCATTCTCACATTGTTGCCATTGTTTTGCTGGATCAAGCTATGTTCAATATGTTTTATTAATTTAATGTCTCACGTGTGGTTTATAAACGAAGCTTAGAATTTTTTCATGAGTAATTAATTTTGTAGTTGTGCAATAAGGTATCACCTTAAGCTATTTGCGCCAATATTTCAATATTTCTTGTCCCTGTATAATTTGTATTCCAGACAAACCATGTAAAGGATTTTGCTTATCCTACGACGTGGCACTAACAGAGTTAGCTTAAATGCAAACGGAAAACGTTTGTGGTGAAATTTTCTCATCCTATCACCGAAGGTAGGCACCAGGCGTCGCCCTTAAAAATAACACGAATTTGTCCCTGTATCTTTCCAGGTAGAATTTGTTTTGACAGTTGCGTGCAAACTCTCTTATATTTCACTCTAAAATCCTTGCCTCACGCTGGATTCCTTTGACCCTTCTGCATGTTGCATGTTTCTTCTTTAGTAACTCTGTACGAGAGCTACTTTTAACCCTAAAGCATATAGAGAATTTCTGTATTATAGGAAAATATACTGTTAAGTGTGGAAGAGACTTTTCACTAAGTAGTATTTATTACTACATAATAAACGAACCACACAGTATACCTGAAAATGTATTGAATGAGATAGAAGGTCTGATTCACGTAAACTGGTAACAGTTGAAAGCTATAGTGATAGCGCGGTATTTTTCCGAAACAAGTTGACATGTTTGTGGTTGGAATGGGTAGAAAACAAGTTGCGCAACTTTATGTGCGTACCTACTTCCTTTGCCATGAATCGCACAATAGTTATTCAGTACTTCAATGAAAATGCTAATAATAGTCAAAACCAAGAATTTCTTTAGCAGGTACTGTAGCGTATGCACATACATGCACGCATACATGCAGCCTTAACAGCTATTACTTAGTTACATAAATATAAATAAACAGTTTGGATTTTTACTTCACCACATCAAGACAAGTGTTTTATTCCTAAATTTAATGTAATATAACGAAGCTCTTCTTGCCGTTATAATTTGGTGATCCCAACGTCAAACAACTAGACAGCCATCTGAAGAACTCCCCCGTTTTGGATCCAACACAAGCCGCAAGCAACAGCCGACCTGAAGCGTCACAAGTAGCAGTCGACCTAAATCATGAAAGCAGCCCCAGAGACATATCATTTAAGCAGCCCAGAAACATCCTACTTGAAGCCCCGTCAAAGAGACAGCAATCAGCTATCCCTGGTCTACCTTTAACCCCCTTCCTTCAGAATATCCTGAAACATGCGACCAACCTGTCACTGTCATACAAAGGCTAAGTTCCTCTATCAATTATATGTGTGCGCGTGTGTTGAACGTTGGTGGCTGCGTCCGTGGTGTAGCTTGGGGTTGGAGATAACTTTATAACATGTTGCCCAACTTCCGCTGCATCCGGATGGTAGTTTGGCCGGCGTCGATTCGCGTGCGTATGTCTGATTTGTGTGGAATTCGTTTGGCTTATGCTTCCTTTTTGTAAAAGACGCTTCAGCTCGGTAAAAGATGACCAATTTATGATAATTGAATCATTTCCTGGCTAACCTTTTGATGTTTTTTGACTATTTGTCTAATATTTGTTTGTTGCAGGTTCTGTTTTTTTGCCTTGTCCCGCCTTTTTTTCTCTAATTTTTCAGGTCATGCTTCACCGCCGCTGCGCCGCCACGGGCTAATAAAATAATTAAGATTTGAACTGTATATACATACATATTGTAATTAGCCATAAGGATTGTGGAAAAGATCTATAGAGTTTTTGTGGCTAAATATAATTTCTTCAAAACTATATATAGCTTCTTCTGTAGCAAGCAAAAACTACTTTTTGCGGGGGGTGTAATGTAGCGTATGCACATACATGCACGCATACATGCAGTCTTAACAACTATTACTTAGTTACATAAATATAAATAAACAGTTTGGATTTTTACTTCATCACATCACGACATGTGCTTTATTCCTAAATTTAATGTAGATATAACGAAGCTCTTCTTGCCGTTATAGTACCTATATAGACGCTACGCCGATATGGCAACTTTTGGCGAAGGCTAATTAATTAGGAATTTCCGTTTTCAATCAGTCCGCAGAGACAAGTGCGCAAAATGTTTGGCAATAAACAAGTACTTCTAAACACATGTCTACACAATTAGGGCAATGTAATGTCTTTTATATTCAGGAATCGTATGCGAACGAAAAGGCAAATCTTTCGAAAGAAGAGTTTTACATTTTTAGAAGTTGATCTAGGTATATACTATATATATTTCAATGATTAGTGCCTTGTGTTTTGTAATATTATAATGAAGATGATAAATAAATAGCAATTACCACTACCTGCAAATATTCTTTTATTTAGGTCAAATTTCGACTGACTAAAGATACTTACTGGGTTCGTTCATTATTTATAAAGTAATCAGTACTGTGCCCTTTATTATATTTCATCCATCTGCAATTTAATCTTACAGAGGCTAGCTATGTAAAGCAAGATGACTCGTACCTCAGGGTTGGATTCACCGGTACATTAATATTAAGTTCGTGTGATACGCCACTGGAATATAAATTAACTCGATCGCGCAGGCGCTATTGCTGTCAAAATCCTATTACAAATCGGTTTATTTGGTGCAATTCGTTTTTGCGATTTAAACTAATATGTGTTTTATGAGCGATTTATCAGGTAAATTTTGAATTATCGCGCTATTAGCGTCATTGATTCTCATCTGTTTGCAGGAAAAAACCTCCACTTCGCTGTTACAACATTAATTTGTTTTTGGAGCGTCGCTCTGGGATCAACATAACCTAAAACTTGATTATGGCAATTACTGGATATTCGGTTTTTTATGGATGCTTAATTCTGCCTGGGTCTCGTTCATGAACGTTTGCTCCCGTAGCCATGGGAGTTTCCGCTTGCTAACGCCGTTTCTTTGATTAAAGCTAACCTGACTTCTTTGCAGGGCTGCGGGTTGCTCACTTGGACTGCTGCTCCTGCTGATTTCTGACGAATGCGGGGTCCTGCGGTGCTGCTGGCGTTGTGGGGGCCTCCTAGATTTTCTCCAAATTTTCGAATATTGCTGTCCCATAATTATAATTGCCATGTTCTGTTCGGTTTATGCTCGTTGCAACGTATTATCATAATTCTGCTTCTATTACCTTTAATTTAAAATGCTCATAAAACATATCCCATTTAATTATTCTGACATCTATGATTCATTTAACACGCACCTATTATAAACCTTTCTGTGACAGTTCTATTTATTTGGTTCGGCTTTAATTTTCCACAAACCTCTTATTTTTGACTAATTTAAAATTATCGACTCCAATCTATGAAAAACGAGCTCTGCCCTTTGCCTTCTTTATTCAATTCAATCCATTACTACCAGCATTTCTTAGCCAATGTAATTACGGATGAAATTTACGTTAAATCTTGCAGATGCATGAACTACCCCAACTCTGTGCTATCTGACTTGCTTTACTTATTTGTTGTGCTGCAAGCAGGGTTGAGTAACTTACACCCACTTCCCTTGTTCAATCAAATATATTTATTTTGCAGATTAAGATTAACTCATACCTAAGTTTATGCAGACATTACCCAGCTGTTTTCAAAACCAATTCTCTTTATCTCTGCAATACATCCTCAAAATACGTATATAACTTAAATAAAAATAAATATGTAACAAATAAAAGTAATTTTAGTCTCCCCAACTGTGGGATTGATATATCAAATGTACTACCACAATTTGCTATTCGAATGTTAACAACCCAGTATCCTGCAGGTTTCTTTTATTGTTCAATTAATTCTCTTCATATAAACGCAGAAACCGCCGTTTCTCTAATTTGTAACGTTAGGAAAACGGGACTATTTCGAAATATAATCGCAGATATTACTCCCTTCGTTAAGTTCGGCCTTTGCCTTAGACTGCTTAATTTCGTATTAACGACTTCCCCCATATTTTCGGTCGCTCCTTTATGCGGAACTCATAACAAAGTAAGGTTTTGTTTTCTCATTAAGGTTTAACGTGCCCTGCAGTCTGCAGCTTTAACTTTCACCGCCATCCGCGTAAATATTGATTTCTGTTATGAGCTCGAAAATGGAATATGTAAAATCAAGAGCTTCCTGAATGAGCTTCGCGCGTTCGGATGATGTGATTGTTTCCTACTCCGTGCCATAATTAAATTGTCGGAGGAGAGATTATTCCGAAATGGCACCTCTCGAACGACAGCTTAGCTATACAGTGGCCGTGCTCCGGTAAAAGAGCTGCAAAACATACTACAAACAACGCCTCGTAATTTTTTACGTTTTTCATTTTCTAAAAGCTCCTCCCTTTATGCAATTTCGTTTTTCGCATTTTTAGGATCCAATAAAACTTTGCATGTACAATATTTTCACAGCAGAGCAATTTGTTACTGGAATTGAGTTACACCTGTTAGTCATGCGATAATTTTAATTTTTTATCAGTTGTAATCCCATTTGATAGACATTTTCAAAGCTGCCTGAACCGAAGCATAAATAAGGTGTATATATTTTTCGTTAGCAAAATATTTAAAAAATATACATTAGCATTAAAATATGACTATTGCTACTTCAACAAATTATAAATGACTGAACCGTCCTGTGCAAGGCCGGTACCCCAGAGTTTTTCAGCGCATTCTCTAGGATTTACTACTAAAATATTATATTTACACTTCAACCTCGTATTAAACCCTTTCTACACGACTTACACCAACTGCAGTTTTCACAACGTGAGATACGGCAACATTTTTGGTGTAATATTTATCAGATATAACGCCAATCACCAGCAATTGGGTTTTAGCCTAGCAATTCCATGTGGAATAAAACTGCTCCAGAATAACAATTTCAAACATCATCCAACAGGTAAACTAACATACTGGCCAACTGATTTGAAAAATGATCGGCTTCCGCGTTTGCAATCAGAATGCGAGTTAAGTCCGCAAATGTTATTTGACCATTATCCGGCAATCACATTTTCAGCCGCAGTTCCGAGTAAAACCAGTCTTCCCAATTTGTGTAGCTGGCCCCCTTTCAATTACAAACACCCATCAAAGTAACCTTCCAACAATACAAGAGCAGAAGAGCTCCTGGTTATGAGCTACTAACTGGAACAGTGCTAGGCCATGTAACGCCCCATTTCATTTTGCGTTACGTTATTTAATAGTGCCTCGAGGCAGTTCGTAATATGGTTTTACCGAGCGCCCCGCTCTCGGCGCTGCGTGAATTAGATTTTGCCCAAGGAACGCTCCACCTTCGAGAGGACATCTACGAAGAATTTCTCGGTGCGGGATTTCTTTCGACAGTAAGCCTTGCTCAAAGCAGGCTAGGCTCGAAACAATTTATTTAAAAGCCACCTGCGGAAATTTGGCATATTTTTAACTCACAGGCTACCAAAACCTTGAATTTCTGTGACATTTGAAGCACAGCGCAGTCTCTTTAAGCACGTTCAGGCGGTTTTCCAGCTGCCTGCTCCTGCTGCAAGATTTTATTGTAACAAACGGCTTATGCCGCGTGTGTCCTGATGCGGGCAGTTTTGACGACGGTTTGACTTTCCTCGGACTTCGGGGCCCAATCAAGCAAGATTTCCCCTAAGGTCGAAAGATAGTGCTGCCAGCTACGTTTCGTAAGTACATGCGTTAATTGACAGTTTGCTTGTTTAGTTCAGTTTCTTTTCTCGCCCTTCCTTTAAGCGTTCGATTTATCGTTTCCCAAATAGATTCAAATCTATTAATTTTTTGTGTTACCTTTGTAACTACGATTGATAGTAGTTATAAAGGATTTCACATCACAAGTATCTAAAATAACTTATTTGTACAAACGTGTTTCCGTTAATTACTATTTAAATAGGAGAGGAGACTTTCCTTTAAATGCCATTACTTTGCTTTTGTTTACGGATATTAGGCAGTTGTATTCTTGCGAAGGGCCTTAATGGGCAAGCGGTCCTTCCGCTTGCACTCGAGTTCACAACCAAATTTGGACCCGTACGGGCGAGGGTTGCATTTTCGTCTCGGGTGTTCCAGGTTTCGCTTAGATAAAATTATTGTAAGTGAACGCCCTGCTGTAATGCGAAAGCTGTTCCGAGGAGCAACGGTAGAAGTTAAACGCACAAAAAAAAGGTTGTAATCTTACGAGGCTTATAGACCGTTTTTTACAAGACACTTTCTGAAGGTGTTATAATAGTTTAATAGTCGACAAAGCGAACTGTGTTGATCGCGCTGTTCTTTTTGAGGCAAATTCCTGTTGGTGCTTGTTTTTTTCAATTATTTCTGTATTATTATTTTGTTAATTAAGATGCATTCGTTATAATTTGTTATTTTATCTTTGAGTTACAGGCTTTTAACAGTTTAAATCAAGCGTTTCTTTTTGTAACTACATAAGTGTTAGACGGCCAACATACCTACTGCATAATGATGATACATCGAACAGAGAAAATTAATGCCAGAATGTGCAGCGGTTTCAAATTATGGTTCATAAATAAGAGCTCCCTCTAAAAATTATATATAACAGAATATACAAAAAGTGTGCAGAAATAATAAGGAAGAATTTTAGATTGAATACAAATGTTATCGTAAAGATGCACGAACGCATGCAACTAATAAACATTATTATTTCATAGACTCCGTCTTGGTACAAGTCAAACACAGGAAACTGTTTAATTGAAATGTTACAGAAAATCAGAAATACAGCAATAGTAACGCAAGGCATCAAACATCTAAAACTATTAGTTGATAAAACTAACATATAAAGTAGTAGAATGGTTTAATGTACACCAAAAAAGAGGGTAGCGGTAAACCAGATAGATATACAAGTAGCCCCACAACCCTAAACCTTAAAGCATGATGAACTTAGAAAGACTACGTCTTCATATATTTTAGTATCTGGCTCAACAAATACTTGGATACAGACGAAGAACTATGCAAGCTATCTTCAGCGTTTTTGATTATGTCATCGAAGCACTGCTATATTCTGTTGTAGCAATTTTCTGTTCGTCCTTAATTCAGGCCATTTTTTACAGAATGACAACATTTGTACGTGGCTCCATGCACGATAGGCATAACATGCGACGCCTTTACCAAAGTGCGAAAATGCTCCTGTTCCTTATTACTGTGGTTTAGGATTCCACTCCATATGAGGATATTGCTGCTATTAAGGTTTTCACTAGCCTTATTTAGGTTTGTTTAAGTACCTCGCCAGAATTTTGTAAGTGTGGTCAGTGCTGTTTTGACTATTTAAATTCTTTAGTTAATTGCGTTGATACAACCTCCATTATCATGTGCATCTAAGGACTTCAAGATATAAGTATTCCTGTACTACTTCTGTTACCCATATGCTGCTGGTAAGATCTTCTAGTTGATTGAATGACATATTCATCTCTTATATCTTAGCAGCCAATAACGTCGCTGCATCGGTATCCTTTGAGTTGGAACCTTTCTCCCTCCTAACGTTATTCCACCACTAAAACTATCGACCATTTCCTCGTTACATATTCTCCATATAAACTAAAACAATAGAAATGGGATAAAATGCATCCAAGTCTCACGCTCTGTTGAATTTGGAAGTTGTCAGAAACAATATCACCAAATCTTATGACAGTTTCTTTATTTATAAATTCATAAAATTATCCCACTAGACATAGCTAAACTTTGCTGTAGTCAATAAGATATAGTACAACTGGTACATAATAATACCTAGAATGTTCAGTACCAATTACTTAAAATAGTATTAAATGGAAAAGCAAAAAGCTAAAACATTGAGAGCAAAATAAAAGATTTAACGGACCTGATTTGTGCCACTTGAGCTAATTAATATTTACACCCGTTGGCATAAAGCCCGACTGTATTTTGTTTATTGTGGTAGTTAGATTAAAAACCCATTATATATATATATAAACTCCCAAGCTCTAGTTAGTGGGCGAGCTCAGCTGGACGGCAAACCGGATGTGTCTAAATATAAAACGTGGTTTTGTGCAGGAAATGATAACATTCGCAGTTAAGTTGCCGCAACGATTGGAAGTCCGCCGGAATAGCGGCCTGCGGTTAATTAATGAAAGTAAAGTATGACACGTGCGCGGTGGATTGCTTTGGTAGCAGCCAACGCTTTGTCCTCTTGTGGCAGATATCCCGCTTAGAGAGTGAAGCGCAACTTTGGCATCGTCTAGGTCCATATAATTTACAGCAGAAACCTGCTGCGTTGGATTCAAGGTGGAGCCAATCGAGTTTAGTATTGAGAGTGCTAGGTGCCATTTTGATTAACCACCGACAGTAACGGGGTCCGATTTGCTGTTCAGCTTGCAGCAAAGGAAAAACTCAGGTTGGTCCCTTTACAAGCAATGTATATTATCGAATCCACGACATAGTGCTAAACTAACATTACATCTTGAGCATTGCACTAGATTTTATCATATCCTAACGTGGTCCTGTGATGGCGGTTTCGATGCGCGGCTGCATGAGTCAGCAAATAGTTGGTAGTGGTTAAGCGTAAGCCATGCCGTCTTAAGTTGGTATTGGTTAAGCTTGCGCCGTACTGTATTAAAGTGAATTTTACAGAGAGTGTGGGGTATAATTTCCCGGACCTTCATATTATCGTTAATGTTTGATATTTTATTCTTTGTATTCTGTACAAATTTTAAAGGCGAGTAGAAATTAGCCTTTGACTCGTAGGGATTTAATGAAACTTAACTTTTTATTATTGACGGCGTATAGCATTTCTGTATTGCCGTGTTGTATATCATTTATACGTCTTTTTTTCAGCAGCATGGCTTTTATTTCTAGTGGCGTTGGAGTGTTTACTTTTAGAATTAAAGCTACAAACGAGGCAGGCTCAGAGCAAATTGCGTTGACAACCCAATAGCGAAAACTAAGGTAATAAATGGGTCTTATGCATTGACGACTGAGTTAGCTAGCAATCAAAAGGGAATTAAAATTCAAAGTAACGTAAGGGGCCGTGGCAGCACCATGTTACAATTTTGATGCCCAACGCAAGAGCTCAACAAACGTACCGTTACTAAGATTTCATGAATTAAAAGGCAATTGGTGAGCTGGTGGGCAGAGATTAAGACATTTCTAAAAAAAAAGAGTATTGCAAAAGAGAAACTAAGGACAAGGTGAGCAGCATACAAGGAAAGCGATAAACCAATTCCATTTATAGAAAAAGGTCATTGGTTAATAAGCGCATCATAAAAATTCACGAAGAGAGACATGCAAACCTGCTAATCTAGAGAATGAGTATTACCAGTTTTTGCTCAAAAATTTGCAAATACAACATCGATTATTCTTATTGATATATCTTTAGTTACTATTTTGCCAATTTATATGATGCGTAGCAATTTTTAGTGTAGAATTCAGTTCAGTAAAAATACACCCGTTTGTGGAAAACAATAACCTTCTTTTATTTTTACTTTAAAGAAATAAACAAATATACACACGTACACATTCGTTAATATTACACAAATGCAAATACAAAATACAAATACGTGAGCTGATCGCGCTGATCTAGGACGACTGATCTCCAAAACTAGGCTACTCCAGTTTACATAACCACTGTTTGAATGGAAGGAGCCCCGTCCATTCTTTCGGATACAATAGCACCCTTAGCTCTATTGTGACAGACAAGTTTGGGATGCTACTTCCGATAATAAAACAATTCTGGTTATTGCGTGTGCTCCTTTCATACTCAATAACTTATGACCGTATTGTGACAATGGTTGGTCATTGCTGTCTGCCTTGAATTTGGGTCACAAGAATATTTACGTAACCATTCCTTTTGTCATTGGGTGCTCCTACGCTTGTGACATCCGTCGTGCTGTTTTTCGAATTTATACTTTGACGTTTTTGACAAGTTAGTCTGCATTGTTTGATGGCGACCCAAATTACATTTCGCATCACTTTTTGTTCGCATATGTCGAACTGACGTTTATAGATCATTAGTCACTCACGTTTTAGATAGCGTTTACAAATTTGGAGGTGCACTTAATGTCAAGTTTGGGTAGATTTATGACCATCCCTTGTACGATAGGCGTTTTTAAATCAATTACCTTGGTACGCTACATATAAATCACTTGAGCAGTAATAACAAAAAGTAGCCCCCCTTTACAGTTATATCAATCTACCTAGAATATCTAGAATATCGACCTTACACCGTATGATATTTGTACGTGAAATATTACGGTACCTTCTTCTTTGAATAAAATATCTAAGCTGAATTATTGTCTTCATATTTTCATGTAATTCGTTGTAAACGTTAATGAAATTCAGAACATGTATAGACAGATCTACGTTGAAGCTAAATTTTTTACAGTAGTTTTATGAAAATCATTTGAAGTGGTGGTCGCCATGGTCCCTGGACTGAGATCAACAATGTTCTGTTAAACAACAATGTTTGGGTATCCTCTACATACTTAATTCGCTTGAGTCAACAATTATTATAGCAGCAGCATTGTGAATAAATCATTTCAAATGGTTCCGCGGGGTTTTCCAGAAAATGAATCGACATATAGCTTGCTGCATTCAGGACTCTCAGTATTAGGGCAAGTATATTATATTTCAGAAATTATTAAATTATGGAAATTGTCCTATATTAATTAGAAAACCCATTTTAGCCTTCAGAGCGTCTAACTCTTCACCTATCCCCATTTAGCTCTTACTAGTAAAACTAAGCTTCTTTCGTTTTTTTACATTCAGAGGTTAATATTTTATTCAATGCATTAAGGTATTGGATTAGTTCCAATATGTTGAAACAATCTCGCTACTTTCCATTTCCTTATTCTATTTTAAACGATATTTGGTGATTGTCTGCTGTACTACCATGCAAAGGCTTTGGAAACTACACCACGTTTGAAAAATAATGTAGTAACAACTTTTAGATAATAACCATTATCATTTGAAGCAGAATTCCGGACAAACCACCCCCTTACGCAAACTGAGAGTCCGGAAGCGACCCTCTCAGAAGCCGAGACCGCTGCTAAACGGAAATTCGGGAAGACCAGAGGAAAATAATCTGTTGCTCCTAGCAGATATTCCTTAATAAATACCCAAATTATTGACGCAGGGTCTTCGTAAACACGATATAATGTCGCACGCCTGCGCCGTAACTTTCAATTGCCTGCTTAATACCAGAGAAATGCTCGTAAACTGACAAAGCTGTGAAGTGTGCGCCTTCTCAAACGCGCCTACAATTTCTAGGTTAATGATGTACTTGAAGATTATAATTTGCTTTGATCTTTGGGGATCAGATGCACAGAACGCCCTCGCTTCCTTGAAATACCGAAAATTGTAGGTGCTAACTCTGAAGGGCCATTCTAAAGTTCGAGCTAAGGGTTGTATTTGCTTTGCTGAAATAAGTGAAAGATGTTTTACAACAGCATAGCTTATTTTAATATTTTATATTTTCCTTTTCTTATCGAACAATAAGAAGTCGAAAATATCTTCTTCTATTGTTGCCACTTGTTGCTCGACCATCTGCTCGTAACATGTTTGGATAAACTTATCTCCCTAATATCTTTCGTTTTAAGGATTCAGTTGCCTTGATTTTTGCTTTTTCCAACGTTGACGCGTCAAAAATATACTGCTATAAACATATTTATTATAAGAACGTCCAGTAAATGTAATAATTTGAACTTCAGAATTGTTAAGATATAGCATAGGCCATTAAAATAATTGCATAATAACATTTTTGAATAGCTTAATCTTTGCTTAAAATATAGTAAAATCAAAGCAGGCTTGGCACTTCATGTAACAATGTGTAAACTGTAAGCAAAACAATTGGGGGTAGTTTCTTCGAAAGCTTTAGTTGTGAAATTGCAAAGCTGCCTCAAAATCAAGCTATTTTATGTGTTAATAAATACCCAAGATAATTAAAAGTGTCGTTTAATTAAGTGATTGTGTCCTGGGTGACGTGTGTGGGTTTTGCTTTGCATTGGGCTTCCGTACAGGTAAAACACGAGGTGTCGAAGTGGTCCAGTGGAAGCTGTGGTGGTTTGGGCATATTTTACGGAGGTCCAGGCAGCTTTATAAATTCCTATACAAGTGAATAAAAGAGCAGCGGCCGTTGTAGCACAGCGGAGTACGAGATTTGAGGCTCCAGCTTCATTGGAAGAGGTTCCAGAGGTGTCCCAGAGCAACAGCTGTTTAGCAGGTGGGTTCCAGCGCATATTTGAACCTTGCTAACTGCATGCAAACGACAACGAGTAGCCCAGAGCATTTTCAACGAAGAAGCCATTAAAAGGTCAGATTTGCTTTCTAAAAGTGTTGGTTTTGTGAATGTCTTGTAATATCGTGCTTAGAGAGTTACTTGCGGTTCATGGCGTGAGCGGAAATGTTTTGTTTATGACCCGGAATACTTACATTTCATTGTTATCGCATAGCAACAGCGTTAACTGCGTGGACATCGAGATATTAATTGAAACTGTCAGTTGTTTATGTATTCTTGAAGCCAGCAAACCATTTTGGTTTTGTATTTGTTTCCATCAGTTAAAAGTATAGCCCAGTTGTCAAATTCCATTAGATAAATAACGAAGTACAAAGTGATTAAATGTTTATTTTAATATAAGACATTCAAAAATTATTGGTAGCCATCCATAGTTAATTATCAGTAACCCCTATCAATAATTCTGAAAATAAGACTTTTTATGCAATTTCTTATTATGGTACAATTGCCATGTCCATACAAAATATTCTAAGTAAATACACTTTTCAAGTTTCCGGTTCTACTAACAATTCCCTTCAGAGATTGGTAGCCTTCAATAAATATCCCATCCCTTTACATGAAAGATCTGGTATCTACCGTCTTGACTGTTCGTGGTGCAGCTAATTTTATATTGGTCAAACTGGACGTACTTTCAAAATAATAATAAAAAATTTGCATATAGCTAATAAAGGTATGGTGTTGCATTTACTTCAAGTTTTTGAAATTATGTCCAATAATAATGAATTCAGACTCCATGAAGTCACAGCTTGTTTTGTCTTTTGCTTGCTGATTTCCTGTTTAATTGGCTTTAATTTTGTTCTTATACTTTTTGACCCTCCCTGGTAATTTCATTGTCATTGAATCTAGGGATTTTTCGACCTGGTAGCTAGTTACTTTCGTTTTTAAAATCAGTCTTAGTTCTGGCATCCTCAATATCGGATACTATTTTACTTGCTGTAATTTAATTTTTATATTCTGATGTATTAACCGGTAAAACGATCTTCATAATGTAGTTTGCTGGTTAATTATTTTTTTATTATACTAGCACCAGAATCGCCGTTTAAAGCACGCCTGAGCGTGCGAAACCAGACGATTAAAGCTCGCCGAGCTTTAAAGGTTGTCAAGGAAACGACTGAATGCAACAAGGGACGTGGACGCTACAAAAACGTAAACAATTCTCGTAACTATAGTAGCAGTATTATTATGCCCTATCGATTTATCACGAAAAAAATATTTCTAAGTTTTTAGTCCGTAATTTATTTCCAGTATTGGAGGTATAATAAAAAATAGCGTAAACAATTCGTGGATAACTGGTCTTTAAAACACTTGCTCTATTTCGAGCACTCCGGCTACGCCGTCGTGCTCGAAAACTCGCGCGTGTTTTAAAGACCTTGTTATCCACTCATACTTTAATACTATTTGCTTCTCCAATGTGGTGTTTAATCCTACATCGTCTTCAACGTTTAAACTTAACCTCATTTTAACCTTCACATTTACTATGTGCTTATACTACCAGTAAGTGAATTTTTCTATTATGTACATTATTGTTAACCATATGCCTCTGTAGATGATCATTATGGCCCTAGGATGAAACCAGTTTGGTTTCGAAACATGTCCCCACTTTAAATAAACGTTCGTAGAAAAGACTATTGAGATGTATTGTTTCGTATTGATAGTTCCGTTAGTAATTTTTCTATCTACATTGTCATCGATCAACATACTCCACTACTTACTAAGCTCTTCTTGGACTTTCCATAATCGCATTAAAAATTTTACCGTGGGAGAAGATTTTGACTACATCAATTCCTATGGTTGCTATAACATCCATGATGTCAGCATACGTACATACATTGAAGTTAAAATGCAAATATTAAATCCGTACTAGTTTACTAGTTGCATTTTTAAATAGAACTAATTATTGAAGCTGTACATGATATTAGACTTTCCACACAGTTTTCAGGAATTCAATAAAATACCACAACATCATATGAGCAATCCGTTTCTGGATTCTGATGCGTAGCGAAGAGTGGGCTAAGCTTACGTGCATTTAAGTCTCAGTATGAGCTCATTGTACCTTTGTACCAACATTCTTTGGACATCTTTGACCCTTTGGGTGAACCTAAGGGTGCTATAGCTTTGCCCTTGGTATTATCAAAGTCAATTTCAAGTCTTTACATACGCATAAGCACTTGAAATACTATCATTCGAAGTTATCTTAGTTGCTCAATAACAAAAACAGCTATTATGAGATTTTTACAACACAGACGAAGAACAAATAAAGTTAATCATAGAATCACTTTTCCAACTACAGAAATACTCTTAAATCAAAGAACAACCTGCCGAATCATAGTAGTGACAATGAAATACAGCCCTTACACCAATGCTGTAGCTTACTTATATTGTTAATGATAATGAGACAGTGCATTATAACTTTTATTGATATTATTACACTAACTATTACGATTCATGTTTAGTATCATAAGTATTATCAATATAGCTTCTTAAACTTCGGAAGACAAATAAAGAAAGTGGGTCGTTGAGCGCCTTGATCCGATACAAACGCGCAGTTTAATACATTTTTGCTCGATTTTTCCCCAGCTTTTCCTTTCCCTTTCCGGTTCCTCCTTAGTTTTAGTAGCGTTTAGATTTTTGAGCGATGAGCGTTTGCTTCTAAAATCTCGCCTGCGCAGTTTCGAGCTGAGATAACTCTTCGCATGCAATTTGCTTTTTGGTAATCCAAAAGACTCTTACAGATGCTTTTGAAGCTGTAGAAGGTGTTTGTATGGGACTTCTTTTGAGTAACATTTTGAGTGTGGCGGTCTTCCGACGAAGTCGTCGTCACAGAGACGGCCTTGGTCTTGTTAGATTACCGCAGCCTTCTGATTACTGCCTTTGAGGAATATGTACTACTTTGAAGCCGCTGACGATCTGAGGCCTTCTCGTTTTCGTTTCCCTTCGTCGTGTGTCTTTTGCAGATTCTCTTCCGTTTTTTTAATACGTCATTTGGTTGATGATCTCTGCGTAAAGTCAAGGCAAAGGTGTTCGCCAAGGAAACTGACCATGGACTCATGAAATAGCAGCACGCTATCATTGAACGGAGAACTTCATTTCCCGGTCAAGCTTTCCCAGCACGTAGCGCAGCCACCTAGGTAAGACCTTTCGATCACTCTATATTTTTAATGTTTAGCAACGTACCTCGCGCTTCCATGATGAATTCCTGTTTACGGCGTTTGAAAAATTACTCGCAGATTTAACTTTTCTATAGGCGGAATGTTACCATTAACTGTTTCCTAAATCAATTTTATATTACTGATGATGGATGGCTACTCATCTTGCATTAGTCTCCATTTTTGCTGTGTAAACTTTCTCTATTACGTTATTCGGCAATTATAGGAAAGATTGTGTGTTTTCGATTACCATATCCGCGAGTCAACGTAATCTACAGTTTTTCTGAGTACTAATTGATGACTTACAAGATCATGTGTACTCTACTTTTGTGACATTTCGCGTGCCTCCAAATTGTTTTCGAACGTTTAATTACGTTATCAATTTGTAGATGCTGTCACGCCACAAAAATTTGTGCCGCGCGAACATTTGGAGCCACACGGAGGGTAACAAAAACTTGAAGAGAGATCCTGTTGATTAGACAGTGTCGGGTAGGTGCGAAGTCGACGAGTTGCCCAAGCTTCGCCGCTTTGCCTGATCCACGCATCCCTACGCTCCGGCTGAACCTGAGTCCCAGCCGCGGACTTTTGGGCCCGAGGACCCAAGAGGGCTCCACCAGTCCAGATACCTGTTTGCTAGAACCAGAATCCTGACCCGAACCGCCTGTGCTTTTCAGTCGAGGTAAGTTCGATTCCCAGCTCCTAACGAGAAGTCGAACTGACTGAGCTATCTTTACCTGACCAGAACCCACCCTTGTATATGTTAGTAAAACTGCAGAAGCAATCCGAACTCACCTTTTCCTATTAATCCTCCAGTGCAAACGGTTAATCTTGCAGCTGGATAAATAACTTGCCCTGTACTATTAATCCTCCAGCACAAGCGGTAAATCTTGCAGCTCGATAAATAACCTGCCCTGTACTGTTAATCCTCCAGTACAAACGGTAAATCCTGCAGCTGGATAAATAACCTACCCTATTAATCCTTCAACGTAAACGGTAAATCTTGCAGCTGGACAAATAACCTGCCCTGTCCTATTAATTCTTGCTGCCTTAAAATAAAACCTGACCTGAGTCCCTGTCCGATAGTTCGGAAAATCACGCAGCTAATAAATAACTTATTTCAACAGCCTGTCTGAGAAAATCCGCCGGTTTGAGGTGCAAAGCGACCTAAAATTCAGTTTAATAAGCCAATAAGCCGCATAGAGCGAGCTTGAAAAGTATTTTAGTTGAAAATCCAACGGACCCAGAGCGCTCCAGATTCGCCGGCCCACGATGGACGAGCGCTGGTTCCAGTAGGTTACGCCCGGGTTTAGAAATTAAATTTATATTTTCTAAAGTAGCGGAGCGTTCGAGTTGTATCAGTTTCCAGCCGCCGTTAATTAACCTAGGATCATTACGGCTGTGCTTAGTCAGGTTTCACATCAGTAAAATCTCGTGAACAACAAGTCGAAACTGGATTACTTAATTTTGTTCTAATTACAACAACCTGAATCGCAAGGCCAGGGACCACACCTCTTATTCACCAGTGAAGTTCTACCCGGACCGTCCCAGTTACCAGAAGCGATTATCATTTGGGTTATCAGTATTATTTATTTTATCAGTTTTCTTGTATAAATAATTTTAATAAACATTTTTACTTTTGTATAATGGCTGAAGAGAATAAATATCTGTTCTTGGGTCAAGTTTATCTCCCACTTCAGCTGATTACGAACCCTCGGCCAGAGCTACCCGAAGTGGTAAATAATAACGGAAAGTTGATCTTGTGTATGGAAATGCATTAACAATTGTTACAAGAGCGCCCTTCGCAGAGACTTTCGTTACACTTTCATCAAATCTATTCTTTTGAGTAATATGGCAACTATTTAAATTTCCGGGTTCGTTTTTTGAAATTGAAATTTTTACAAGCAGTAGAAGAAAGTGGTTTGGTGGCCACTCTTCCATTTTTATTCTCATCGTCTAAAAGACCAAGAAAGTATTGTAATTTCGAAAAAATCGCTTTCCAAAATTTCTTCAGATCTCCACGTTTCAGGGTCCCTAGGTGGCGGAAAATAGGTTTTTTCAATTCCGTCTGTCTGTCTGTCTGTTAGCGGTATAGCTCAAAAACTATTTGCTGGAGGAAGACTATACTTTACATGAAAATTATATATCTCCCTGGCAATAAACAAAAAAAAATATCAGAAAACTATATACAGGGTGAGCACCTTAAAAAATTTGGTTTATTTTTGCTTTAATTAAGAAACAGATAAAAGTAGTAATTTGTACAGCTCAGGCTTTATCATTGTCTGAGAGACTTAACAGATACACGGTAAACATCACAAGTGGGACAGCATAGTTTGTGTCTTTATAACGCAGCAGAAACTCGCACAATTTGAGCACGGCCGTAGCTCACTTGTGCAAACGGCGGCAAGCGGGAACCCAAGCGGCAGACTAGAAACTCGGCTCGAAATATTCGCCTGGGAGCGCAGAGTTCAAATCCCAGCGAATTAAATTTTTTTGTAAATTGATATAATTCAAATTTTTTGCAAATTGATTCAGTTTGAGCAAGGGAAGTTCCGTGTAAACCCCTTTACAGGTTTTTTTCATGTAAAATGCAATGTAGGGAAACCATTGACAATAAAAATATATGAGAGTTTTTAAAAATATATTAGAACTACCATACTAATAATTAAAAAAAAAAGTTACAAGTGTTACATTAGAACACAAAAAACTAATATTATCCATATACCATATACTACCCATATATATGCATACTTTATACTTATCATCACTACGTGCTTCAGCCAATATTTGTTTGTCTATTCTTCATAATCAAAAACATCCTTGCAGAAATAGTTGAAATTTAAAGTGATTAATAGTTGATGTAGTTCCTAAAATGTAAGACATTAGTTTACAGCATTTGGTAAATTTTCTGCCTCGAAGAATATGAAATCATTTATCACTAGTCTTTAAAGATAGAAAAAATTGCTCGGTTTCAAATAAATATATATATATATATACCGTGCGTCCACGAGACTACGCACCATGGCGCTGGAGTGATGCTAGTTTATTTTAAAGATCTACTCTTCCGATGGCAATTGATAGTCAAACGGTTGCTAAGCATTTACCGTTAAAATTGAATTTGCAGCTAACAAATAAAGTGCATTCGAACGTTTTTTAATGGTCATGGCTATACAACGTATGAATAATATGTTGGTGGCACTGTAAGTCTATGTCAAATTCGAGGTTAGCAGGTTGGGTTTTGCGTCAGTCTGTGTCAAAACTGACGCAAAACCTAACCTGCTATCGTCGAATTTGACACCATACGTCAAGTTGAATACGACTAATCATTTATTGCCATAGAAAAATAAATATAATAGGGTTTGTCATTAAGCTGTTTTCGCAAAAGCAAGAGCTGATCTTTGGGATAAATTAACATTGCTCTGATTCCATGGTGCAAAACCCTATGGACACACGGTATATATAGGGCTAAATGGTATCTTGTTGAGCCCCTTACATTATTGGGCCGTTGTTCCACCCGGCTTTAAAAATTCAGCCCGGAAGATATAAATCACTTTATATGCGGTTTTTTATCATTACGAGTCAAAGCAACCTCAGAGGGGTAATGTTTTTAGAAGTTTAGTTTTTTTTATATATTAATAGGACCATGTGAGTCCGTTGATATGATTAGTTCGTTATTTAGCCCGTTTGTGTATAAATTTATATCTGTTGCACGTTGTGTAGCCCGTCGGTGTTGCCAAATGTATTCCCATGTGTTATTGCATCACGTGGTAAAATACAGATCTTCCACACAGAGTTGAGGAAGCGATCGGGCCGCTCCAAAGCATTAAGTGAGTGGTGTTTTCTTATAAGTAAAGTGGAGTGCGATAAAATTGTTGAAGGCGTGGTAGAAATATGGTAGCGCTAGCTGCTGAGAACAAAAGGGATAAGTTTCTATGTATTCTATCTTTCTTCGAACTGCAAAATTCCAAATAACTACCATTAACTGAGTTCTTCATTTTCTCAGTTAACGCATTTAATTACATAATCCAGGTGGCTGACGTCATTAACAATACATTGACCTAAAATATTTATAAATCTGTTAAATGCACCACTTAATGGTTGTTTGGTAATTAATAGTGTTAATTGCGTTACGTATTGCATCAATTGTTCGAAGACGATTATAATACAGAAGTTGCTGCAAATACAAGAACAAGAACAAATCCAAAACGGGAGAATATTAAAATGGCTCCAAAAAACGTAGTCTTGTTTATGTAATGAATTTAGTCTCATCGTAAAACCAAACCGCCACTGTAGCATTTTATCAGTGTGCTGTGCAAATCGAAGACACGGACAATGTTCTACGGGACAAGTGCAATACTTTTAATGAGTTCAACCAAATTCTAATACAATGTATTATGATACAAACATGCATTTCACACCTCAGCTACAACGATATTCGCAATGTTTACAATGGACTTCGAAGAACCAGAACAGGGGCATTTGAAGCCAATTAGTTTAAAAAATAGAACCGCGGTGACCAAACGCAAATAAATATTTTTGTATCTACAATACGAAATGCTACTTTTGGATTCGAAATGATAGATTTTTTAGCGAACCGAAGACGAGCCTAAAAATTCGTTTGATAATACAAAAGCATTTCATATTCGAAATACAGTTTTTAACTGCAGTAATATTAAGAAAATTATATTTGAACATTATAGAACTGCCAACATGCGTTTATTTGACAGTTTATAAATAATTAATAAACGATTGTCATAGTGATATTGAAACTTTTAATTTACATATTGCAAGAAACTAATTAACTATATAGTATAATAATATTGCAAAAACTAACTGTTTAAGTTAAAATAATACCTTCGTAATATATACAGTATACACTCCCCTCCAAAAAAAACGAATCATTTTTTTAAATTTTATTTTTATACAACAGATCATTTCCAAATGTCTGAATATGCATTTTATACTTATGTCAGTATTGCTTAATGACATAATAATAATAAAAATTGGAAATTTTTTATTAAAAAGATGAGGAAAATGAAAAGATATGTAATATGAAAAACAACAATTTGATTTCAAAAAACAAAAAACAATTCAACTTTGATTAGTACTGTGTATTTCTACCTCTAGCTCTTATTACAGTTTCCATTCGTCGTGGCATGCTGCTTATGAGGTCTTGCATAAACTTTCTAAAACAGCAAACAATTAATAAATTGTTTTAAGCGAAACAAACACACATTTTAATTGTTACTAAGCGTGACATAAGGTCACTATATTATTAAGTCATACTTAAATAAATTTAAAATGCCTATTCAGACATTTAAAAAGTATCTGTTGTATAAAAATATACTTAAGAACAATGATCCAGTTTTTTTGGAGGGGAGTGTAGATTCATTTTATTTACTAAATTAATTTAAACGTTCCTGTTTACGAAAATGGATCACTTCGCTCGTCGAAAACAGAATGAAAATGCGTGCCAACATTGTGTGATAGTTTTCGAAAAACGAATAAAAACAACCTGCAGCACGAAAACGCCTTGAAAATAATCCAAATGTTCTTAACATAAATTTAGTTGATAAAGGTCAGCAGACAAAAAGGGTAAAGCCAAAAAAATCGTTACTACCATCAAATCATTAATTATAGACATCAAATTTGAATTGAGGTTCAAATTAAACTACAGTTATTGTATATATTTCACCAGCAATGTTAAAAAACACCCAAATACAACCAATAAAAATGTTTTCAAGATTAAGAAGTTTAAATGTATATTTGTTTAGTATAGCCATTAAAACACCGCTCGCCTGTGATTTTACCTGTTATTTAGAAATTTCTATGGCATCTGTATACATCGTAATCATAATTGAGTAGTTCAGTTGCATACACTATGCTCAAGCTATGATAAGACTATTCCATCGTAATCCGTCGCATACATGTTTCTGTAAAAACCTCCCATTTTCGTTCGAAGTCTTCGTACAGTTTGATATTAAATTGGAAGAATGTTTGTTTTCATCTGTTTCGACAATCGTATACGCTTAACTGTTTATAAAGACATACCTATAAAAAATAAGGAAAATCCAATAAAATTCATTTGTACAGAATGTATCAGTTAATCGTTCCAAGTCTTGAATGATTTTTACCGCTATAATTTTTTCCTTGCTATTAATGTGAACCTTGGACCAAACGTTACCGAAGTCGTACTAATCCGATGGACATGTGAGGATGTCCATTCTTGTTTTGGTTAATAGTTATGTATGCTACAAGTGAATAAAGAGGCATTTTATCCATAAGGGGAAAATGTTAGCGCACGAGGCACAGCCGAGTGAGGTAATTTCCCCGGATTTCCTCGTCGAAGCCCCTTTGTAACTTTTATTTTATTTGATAGTTGTTCTGTTTTGACACGACTTGTCATATTACTATACAAGCCCACAATCACATCATTTGGCCCAGTTAAGATTTTTCAGGTATCTTTATTTTGTACCCACAAAAGAAAATCTTTTTGGTCAATATTCGTACATCATAATTGTAGGAGTTTTTAGAAATATTTTAAACAGCTTTAGCAATAACAAATTACAAAAGATAGTTGGGAAACACTAACACCCGTATTCATAGTCGTTCGCCAGCGACTCGCCGGCGAAGCGCTGGGTTTTTCCTACGCGCCGTACGAGAATTAACACTGCATAGTCGCTCGCCGGTAAAACAAAGGTGCGCGTTACTATGGTTTTCGGCGGAGCGGTGCCGACGCGCTGCATGCGCGAGCGACTATGCAGTGTTAATTCTCGTACGGCGCGTAGGAAAAACCCAGCGAGTCGCCGGCGAGGGTGTAAGTAAATTACCGAATCATTTCATTTGGATCATATGATCAAATAAATACCATTTCGTTCACCTTAACATGTTTTGGATGAAGTGAAACAAGCTGTTTGTTGTTTAATAACATATATACAGTCTGGTGTCTGTATTCTTTTTGCAAAAATTGTACGTGGTAAAGCTATTGTCAATTTGTTGAATTTTCGTAATTCCTGTGGCAAAATTTACAAACAACTGCAATTATCGTATTATAGTGAATGAAATATACGAACTCCAAATATTACATCAGAAAATTTAAGAGCTATACTGATCTGGCCCAAATGATATGATTCTGGGCTCGTAACGTTTTTGTATAGCCTGAATATAGATCTCCTTAATTTCTCTTTGTCGCATAACCAGCCATAATTTAAATAATGGGACACTGTCGTAGGCTTTTCTTAGGTCTGTAAAATACATATGGGTCTCGAGATTACACGCTAGTCGTTTGTCTGTCAGTTGCTTTAAGCAAAACAGGTTGTCTACCACAGATCGTTGAGCACGGAATCCACTTTGCTCATCTATCTGCAACTTCATTCTCGAGCCTATTTTTTATTATTTTTCCATAAATTGTTTGTAGCCAATTTGTAACACTCAGTAGTCTATAATTACCAGAGTTTGTTTTATCCCCTTTCTTGTAGATTTTAGTTATGTATGCCGTTTTCCACTCAACTGGAAGTTCTTCTCTTCTTAGGAACAAATTAAATATGTAAGTGAGAAGTTTATAAAATTTTTCTGGTCCGTGCCTTAAAAGTCCAACAGAGATGCCACCAGTTCCATTTTCATGCCGACTATAGCTTTTTAGTTTCTTCTAGCGTTATCTCTTGCTAAGCTAGTGGACTTTGATAAACTTGCACTGGAAAAACGAATGTGGCAGCTATATTGTTTCTGTGACTGTATCTACCTGTTATATTTTATTCAACTCATGGTAGCCGATCCCGAAATCCCGGTAAGTATTGCATTTTTACTGCGGGATTGCAAACTCTAATACAAAGTAAGGAAGACAAATATCTGTAAAATGTGGTGGGACAATGCCTCTTTGTGGAGTTATACGAGTAAAAATCATTGTTTACCTCAGTTTTTTGCTCCTATCTCTATGTAAATTTGTATACCAGGACCGTAGTTCACAATTTGTCACTTTAATTTCAAGCCATTATGTTTTTCAAAGGTTTGCATGTAAAAATTTTCTTCGGCACCTACCGCTTACACACTTTTCTTTAATCGAGTATTTCTGGTCAAATTTAACTATTAAAATTATCAAAAACGACTTGCATAATTTATTCTAGGGGTATATGCAAAATGTTTAATTAAAATATGTTCGTAAATGCTTCAGTACCTACTACAATACACGCTTGCTTTGAATGCATACTTAATGTGTTAAGTTCATCCAACTTCCTACAGGCTAGTTACGAAACTATTGTGAGTTTTTAAATGCAGTGTGACTTGAGACATATTTTCCGGAAAACCATGCACTTGCTGTCGGGCTTGGTGAGAATATACTAAGCCGTGGTTAAGCATCCTGAGTTCCTCACTCCTGTTTCAAAGATCGTGAGTACAATTTCTGGTAGAACAAATGCAAATATAGAAAAAAACAGTCGAAGAAACTTTTGGTTTACAAAGTAGCGGAACGGCGGCCATGTTGTTTCAGAAATGGCATCGTTCAGTCAATTATATCTGTCAGAATATAAGTAATGTCATTTTGAAAAATTTAGTATATAAATTGCATGGTTAGAAGTTGTCGATGTGTTATCAAATAGCAAGTAAATTATTAAAACCCAACCTAAAAGAATGATTCGCTGCCATGTTTCTTGTTGTTTCCATAAGTATAACGGAAAAAATTGCAAAATATCGTATCTAATAAATTTTCATATTTCTTTGAAGGATGTCATTGCTGAAACAATATGGCCGCCATTGCGGTACTTTGTAAACCAAGTCTTTCTTCGACTGCTCTGTTAAAGAATAGAGTCCCTATATTAATCGAGTACTGCAATTAATGGCGCCAGTGTTTTGTATTTTTGGAGTCAACATAGCGAATGCACCATAAATCAACAGCTGTGCGCATCTCAAATAATTTAGTTCGAATTCGAAGTTGTGCTTATTTGCAGTGTTCTTTTCATTTTTTGTATTAATTCAGTAGATACTTCATATTTTAAAAATCAACAAGTATTAATTATAGATAGAAAATGCCGGGCTGCAGTGTGTCCTGTTGCAGCAATCGTTCCGAAAATGGGGTTAGATCGTTCTCCATACTCCAAGGAACCAATAATATAGAAGGGAGGCATATCTAGTTAAAATGTATCGATAGAGGAGAATTGCCCCTTAGAGCAAGTATTTGTGACGTACATTTCCGCACACACAAATGACTTTCATTAATATGCATCATAATTTTGTTTCAGGCTCATTTTGAAAAAAGGAATTTGAATCTGAAGGAATTAGCGATAAGAAATAAATTATTCAAATAAAATTCCATTCCCACTATTACAGCTGCAAATTTGTAAAGCCCTCCTCCAAAAAAGCGAAAATACGCAAGCAAAAATCTGTGATTTAAGAATTGGTTTAGTATACCGGGTGACAATGAGACAGGGCGATGCTTATATCTTCTTTATTTATGAATCGATTTGGATCATATTTTAAATGTAGATACTAGACATAATTTATGAATGACCGATGGATATAGTCAAAATGTCCGACTTTCGGTTACACCGGAAATTACACCAACTTTGATTTTTTAAATTAATCACCCTATATATTTTATGTTTTTCGGAATCTACAAGTTAAATTACATACTAATAGTTTCGCGAAATTTTCATTTTTTCAAACTGATTCTTTTTAAATTTTATTTTTACGGTAGAAGGGTGTGACTTAAAAAATCTGTTCTAATTAACTATAGCAACTAATAATAATAGATATTTTATCAATAAAGTTAATAACAAACCCTTAATAAAAGAACAAAATTTGCTAAACACATTTTTTAAAGAAAAAGTCACTTTTTTAAGTGACACCTACGAAGGGCCATTTTGTCATTAAACAGAAAATGTAATTACCAATCTAACGATATGCATCGTGCACTACTTTTTCGTTGTCTAAAATTGAAGAATTATTAATAATTTTTTTTTATATTTCTGTGTAATATAACACCACTCTTGCATGTAATTTGAGTCGTAGATTGCGAAAAACAAAATGAAAATGAAATGCATTTAAAAACTCAATGTTAGTGTTATTTCCGGTTTAAATCGAAAGTCGGTCATTTTGATTATACTTGTATGTCAATCCCAAATTATATCTAGCATCTTTGTATCAATTTTCATCCAAATTCATCCATAAGTAAAGGAGATAGAGGCATGGCCCTGGTCTCATTATTGTCACCCGGTATATTAAATATATAACTGTTATTTTTAGCTCAATCTTATACTTCTGTAAGCTAGTACTATACAGTCATGTGCCAGAAATGTATGTGATTGTGGTAGCTGAATATAAAAGTTGAGTTATGTATAGAGTATATTATAAAAAAAATTATTTTATAGGTTACGAAACTTAAGAAGTCTTAGATTTGAATAGCGTTGAAAATCAGAAATGCGTTAGCAATTTACAGTTTCATTGCAGCAGTAAACTCGTTGCCATGCGTGTTCTTGTAAAATATGTAACGAATGTACAGTAAAATGTATAGGTACTAAAGTATATAAACATAAATAGACATTTACTTATATTCATTGTTTACGATCCATTATTATTGTACGAGATGATTATTTTAAATTTACCCTACTAATATCAAATATTTGTCATATAAAAATCCTTTAAAAAAGTAAATAATATTTCAATACACAATACTAATTAATTCAACATTTATTGATACATATACCTTAAGACTACGTTATATGTAATGTACTAGTTTAATAGAGAATTCCGACACGTTCATTTAATCAACTGGTGTAAGATTACATCGAAAAGTCAGACTATTAGCATACCGTACAGTGTTGCCTAATTTCGGGCCACACAACGAGTGGTGAGTGTAGCGGGCTTCACAATGTCTGTATACGTTTTTCGTGTATATACAAGGCGCCCCCTGGTGAGCGGTACCCTGAACTAGATGCTGTATAAGGGATATGTAACCATAGCATTGATGAGCCCAGCCAAAAATTTGTGTACGTATTCCTTGTGCACGTTCCAATTGAATGAACTACATATACACGTCGATTCGTTGATGAGCCCTCACCTGGGCTCAACACCGTATGATTGGGCTACACAGCGTACATGAAATATATCCTATGGGCTGGATAATGACCGTCTATGTCTCTATATATATATATATATATATATTTGGACCTTAGATTTAATATTTCAATTATTAGTTTAATGATACACAATGGCGGTTTTAAGTAAAGAACATAAAGTTTTCATTAAATATTTATGACTATTCAGTTAACCTGTCATCTGTCAAAAGCGGACCAATGAAAAGGTCAGATTTTGCATTAGTGTACTAGTACTGAATTGCAGCGACTATTGCACTAGTACTCAAGTGACTATTTTGAACAAATTAAAATATTTATTGAAGATGTCTACACAAATCGTATTTTAACATGTAGATAACTAAATGTTAAGTTTTTTAATTTCGAAAATGGTCTTGGTTCACTGAATAGTCCTCCGAATACTATTCGTAGTCAAAGTAAGGTAGGCTATTTTTGGGGTAGTATCACTCATGTGGACCTTCCTGATACCTACTACCCCAAAAATAATCGACATAACTTTGAGTACTTATAGTATTATAAGTGACAACAATATGATTTCAGAAAAATAGTAAAACACTTTTCAGGTTTATAATTTTGTATAGTTTTTGTTATTGTCGGTCGCTTGTTTACTAATCTTAAAATTAAAATAAAATAAATACATTTAAAAAATAATAATAAAAGTTAGAAGTAGTGACACATGTATACGGTAAAACTTTTCTTTGTAGACATGGTCACTTTTTGGGATAATATTTCTTGTTTCTATTGCAAAATAGGTTAAATAGGGTAGTTCTATTAATAATTTTTAGTATATAATATCTTAATTTTATTTTCATTTAGGCTAAGTTAGAAGTAGTGCAAAATGCAAAATGTTAAACTTTCTTTTTGTAAGGAAATGATTTATTTTTGTTGGATATCATTTTATATTTTTGTTTCTGCAAGATATGATAGAAAAATGTCTGGAAGAGCTATTGATTGGGGAAATACAGTAATTTTACAATTGACGAACTAAAAACAGAATGGTATTTTGCTGGCGACAATCAACCAAGAAATCATTAATGGAGCTATTGATGTATTCCGAAAAGGATTACAGGCTGTGGTAGATAATGAGGATGGCCATATTCACAATGTTATTTTTTAAATATGTTTAAAAATTCCAGTGTTATTTAATTAGGTCACATTCTTCCTTTTCTTGTTTTGTCATATATAATACAAGTGCTGTAGGGTTTACCCACAATATTTGTTATTCTGAATACGAGTTGCTGCTATGACGAAAATAATCACGACTTAATTAAAAAATTTGAAGTAAAACTCAACGTAAGAGTTGTATTCGGAGAACAATTCAATAAAACAAGAATTTCCATTTCGATATTTATCTGGCATAAATATTGTCGCTACAATACTCCCCTGCTGCTTTTCATTTGACTTAAATATTGCCGACATTGGAAAAAATGAAAGGTACAGAAATTCAAGCATTTGATTGGTCGCTTTATTTTTATCTAGCTGACCCGGCAAACGTTGTTCTGACCAAAACTAATTTGTCTTTGAAACCCCGTTTCACCACTTTAGGGTTTTAATCTCATGTCATGTCCACCGTCTTGGACGGAAATGCCATTTTCGCAATCAACGTTCCATAAAACCTCAATAACGACAACCATATCGATTTTTAGGCTTATTTACCCCATTTACCCCCTAAGGGGTTGATTTTCGTAAAATCACGGAATATTTGTTTGCTTATTTGTTTTTAGGAGTACTCCTACGAAGTTTCAATGTCCATTTAATATTATTGTTCCATACAAAATTGGAACCCCCATTTTACCCCTTTAGGGGTTGAATTTCGAAATATGCTTCCTTATTCCTTGTATACATTATAAACGGTACCTCTGTGTAAAATTTCATCTTTCTAGGTTCAAGGATTTGAGCTGGGCGTTGATGAGTCAGTGAGTGAGTCACGACTTTACTTTAAATATATATAACGAGATTGAATTGTCATTATTAATATCTACTAAAAAACGATGTGTTGAGATTTGTGTGATTTAGTATTTTATATCTATGACAGTGTGTAAAATCGACTTCTAGTTGGCAGTTTTAAATTTGTAAAACGACTTTTTAATAACATGATTTCATTAGTCATCTAGTCAGTAGCAACATGGTTAAAATTAGTGACGGGCTTATTCGAATGAAAAATAACCGGTTATCCGGTTATTGAAATAACCTCTGTAACTCGGTTTTCGTTCCAAGTACGTGCCGTATCTCAGCGACCTGCGAGTGATCGAAATTCTGTAAATAATACGTCATTCATAACCATAAGCAAGGCAGATTGTACTGATTGACCCAAGTGAGGCTCGCGGCTGCTTGTTGATGTTATTAACACATTTGAGACTCCCAGTCAACCAGTTAAATTTATGGGGCCGTTCCTATTAAAGATAACACTCTGCTGAGTATGAGATTTTCCGAAGCTGTGATGGTATTAATTTATAACGGCCTAAATTTTTGCTTCGAAACGCGGTTGATTATGCCTAATAAGGGATAAACAGAAAGCGAAATAAGATTTTCCAATATCGTAACAGATTTATATTTAATTTTTAATAACGGAGCAGTCGATGCCCATCCGTCGTCATATGATATGAACGTGGGACAAGAAGTGGATTTCGATGTTTAAAATTTTAAGTGTGCGTCCTTAGAACCGCGGAAGGCTGAACGTAGATAAATTATGGATTCTAAAATATACCGGTATGATGTGCAAGCGAAAAGGGAAGGGTGGCTACTAGAGAATTTTAGGAACTAAAAATAGATTCAATAGATACTTTGTATTCGCATATTTATAATTTCTTTATGATTAGTATTGATATAGCTATTCTCTATGGTTTAAACTCCTTAGAAATCAAATAAAAATCATGTATAAAATTATTATAATTAACGATTAACTGAGTTCCTCTGCTATCTGCAAGTTACGATGCCGATGCAGATGACTGTGAACCGCCAACCGGCAAACCGGCGAAATCGAAACGAGTAGAGAGCCAAAATTTATTCGAATGATTATTCAAATAATCGTTCGGTTATTAATATGATTCGAATGACAGTAGTCTCAAGCTGTTCTATAAACTATAGTTCGTGGTTGATTTTTCGTCTTCTTAATGAGATGGTAGCTATCGGCCGATTCACAGGCCTTCTTACATCACATCACCTAAGTGGGTTATCCAGTTTCTTTTGGAACATTGACGGAGACGCATGTTTAGTTCGATAAATATTATTCATAAATATTAGTTTTCTCAATAAAACTGTTTTGCATTAATTTTGAGTTATTTACGTCGATTAAAGTTCAGGTGCGGGGCAAGATCTACGTGCACTTTTAATCTTGTTACGTGTTAGTACGAGTATTCGAAGTTGGGAAAGTTATGTTGTAAGTGCGTTCATATGTGAAGTTCATCGAAAACTAGTGAAACGGACCATCAGCATCTCTTGTTCTAAAAAGGGACAACGCTACCGGAAAAGTAGGAAAACCAGTGCTTCGTTATCTCGAAAAGTATCGTCAGTTACGCAAGTAAGAAATTCGTGGGAAGAAAGGTACAAGCTTAAATGTCGCTCATCTCGATAAGTAAGCCGAATACGTTCTCCTGATATACGTTCCAATACTCCTAGACGACGACAAGCTTTGTCATCTGAAGTTACCAGTGTTAACCGCCATTTGCGTTCACCCATGTTACGCAATTCATCCGATTCTACGGCTCAAATCCGATCCATGTCAGGATCGAAAAACAGCATTGAGAGCTACGAGTCAATAATTGGAAAATTGGAGTCTCTGGCAAGACAGGTCCGACTCGGAGAGGCGTCATTCAACGGTACGTAGCATTTGTATTCCTGAATTTTTGTCATTGCCATATCAATCTACAAGGATACGATAAATTGAACGGTCACAGATAACAAACCTGAAAACAAGTAAAAATGGATTGATAGCATAATAGTAGCTTACGTAACAAGTTCGGAAAGAGCATCTTTACGGGACGCGTAGTGCAAGTCCTGTAAAGGGCGTTTCCCAATGAGTTACGTACAACATTTTTTCTACGATGGTTTCTTATTCTGTAGGATATGTAGTTTTTCAATAATAACTGTGACAGATACTTTTTAGCCAGCTTCTTGTCTACCTTTATAAACGTGATTTTTAGTTCTTTGATAATAATTGATGAGGTATTGGAGCGCATTTCGTTTTTTTTAAATTGGTTTTATCAAAATCCATCGCTTTTTGTGCTATTTGGTGTGAATATTGCGGTTATTTTTAATCTGCTTTATCTGAAGATCTGCTGTTCATTACTAATTTCGATCTGTACTACCATCTTTAATATAATTTCGACATTGCACTTAAGGGGTTTTTACTCGGAATTTTTTGGGTTGATCTATTTCCACAATCAATTAATGCATTTAATGGAAATATTGTTTAAATACCAGATTTACATTAGTAATTAGAAGTATTGAGATTCTATGACCGAATTCTACAACTGAATAAACAACAGTGAAAGAATTACACCCAGTGATGGTATTTAGTAAGTAGTGGACGTGGCTCGGTGATAGAGCCTCTGGCTCTAAGCCAGAAAATGCGGCTTCAAATTTCAGTCCACTCCAACGGCCGCAAACATTTTGTGACTGCGATTTCCAAATCTGGGTTTGGCAACCGTTGAGTCTTAATGCCTAAACCTCCTCAAACAAAAGAGGCCATAGTGTTCTGACTTCTGGTTAGCTTATTCATGTCACTACTTCATTGGAATGATTTTTAATGCGTTTAATGTCTAATTGCCCGTTTGACTTTGTTTACACGAAGGACACTTTGAAGGCTTTGTGGATTGTTCGATTAGACATGTACCAAGGACGCTTCGACGAATTTTGAAGGGTTTGATTGAAAACTTTGGCAATCAAATGAGTGGATTCTACTTTGTTTTCTAAAATTTTTTACATTTTGATACTTTATTCAATGTTTTTACTAAGGGCATTCGTGCCCGTAAGTTGATTTTTATGTAGTTACCCGTAAGCGGTTTTAGGGTTAAGGAACTAATGGCTTTTTCAGACATCATTATTTTCCTATTTTGCACCTTTTTTTTTATAAAACATTGTATATTACAGGAAAGCCGGGACATAGGGAAAACCAGCTAAATCCTTTTACTGTTTAAACTTACGGTCATCATCATCAGGGTTCTCATCCAAGGCTTTCCGCCTTCACCTGCGTATTTTTAGTGTACCAATGTCTTGTTCTACGTTATCCATATCTTACGTGGTATCCCTCTTTGTCTTTTGCCTTGCGGTTTGGATTCACACCATTCGTGTAAGGTGTCGGGATCGTTATATAATTTCTTTATCTTTTGGTTGGTTCGAATTCTTCATACTCTTAAGTCATTGGTAGATCCGAAAGTTTTTCTCAGTATTTTTCTCTCTCGTGTGTTTTATTTCTTTTGTTCGCTTATTGTTAGTACCCTTGTTGTTTCGCAGGCGTATATTACTACAGGTCTCAAAATTGTTTCATATTATTTTGGTAGCTCTTGAGGTGTTCCTTGATTGTAAAACGTTTTGTGATCATATTAAGCTCGTTTTCCTGCCATTAGCCTTGCTGATATTTCTTTGTTGGTGTCGTTTTCATCCGTTACTGTGGAGCCTAGATATTTAAAGGTATTAACGTGTTGAAATAGATGTAGATTGATTTGTAAGTTTTCTTCTCTAGTAGCTGCCTTGATGCAATCGTATATTTCGTTCTAATGTCGTTTGTTTACTGACCAGCATTTACAGCGGTTTGTTTCATTTGTATGCGTCCTTTATGCATTCTTTTGTGGGATTTGAGGTTCCGAATTACGTCCTTGACGCGGTTGGGGGTTATATCTCCCGTTCTGTTTTGGGAAACCCTATTGTGCGAAATATTCCATCTTAGTAGGTCTCCGTTTTTATTTTTACAGAATGTTGTTTTAGGTTGGTACTCAGTTCTGGCGTCCTTTACACTTTTGTGAAAGTTTATAATTTCTTTTTTATTGTGTTGCTTTTATAGTTTTATCAACTGTTCCTATTTATGTCTTTGTTTCTTCAATCTACATGCTCCGTGCTGGTCTTCTCTGGTTGTTAAATTCTTCAACGCTTGTTCTTGCTTTTCTTTATACCATATTGAATCGCGCTTTATTTCTTCTTTTCAAAGCGACAGACATTCTTCATGGTATCAGGTGATTTCTCTGGTGTCTCTCATTTACGGTTAGGTTGTTTGTTGCTGACTTATTTACTCCCTTTTTAATATTGATTCACTATTTCTGTTGTCTTTTTGTTTTGTCTTCTATTTAGGTGGGTTTCGAGTTATTATTTATACCTTGTTCGTGTTTCTTCTTTTTCCAAGGCTTCGCAATTATAACATCTCATTGTTTGACCCTTCTCGAGTTGGATACCCTTTGTCGTAGTTTACTTCTGACTAATAAGTGATCTGAGTCGCAATCAGGTGCTCGGCAGCTTTTAACATCTAGTATGCTTGTAGGACGTCTCTTGTTCTTGTTTATCATGACTTAGTCTATTTGGTTGCTGGTTTTCCCGCCAGGAAATATAAATTTTTCCTTGTGTATTTGCTTATTCATGAAGTAAGTACTGCTTATTACGAGGTTTTTCCCTGTTGCAAAACCGATTGCTTGTTGTCCGTTATCATTACTATCTTCATGGTTGCTGTGGTCCCCAATTACTGCTTTGTACTAATTTTATTTACTAATTTTGGCGGTAAAGTCACTTAATACTATTTTGATGACGTGATTTGGAATGATATTGTATGCCTTTGCTAGTTTCTTGTAAAATGCGCATTTAAGTTCTTTTGTGTCTTTCATGGGGGCGTGGACGTTGATGAAGGTTACTCTAAAGCAAACGTCCCTTTAGGCGTAAGGTACATATTCGTACTTAATTGTAACAAACTCTTGGCTGAAAGAGGAATGAAAATGTGTCATTACAGTATTTAACATTTATATTGTCAAGGTTGTAAGAGAATGGAGAAATAAATTAGGTGAATTCAAATATTTCTCATTTGAAAAAGTGACGCCAATGATTTTCGCAGATGACCAAGTAATAATTGTAGACCGGGAAGACTCTTCAAAGAGCCACTAGAATAACGTTATTAGGATCTCGAAATTTTAATATCCCAAATGAAGTTTAAGGCTTTGAAAAGATCTCTACTAATCAGAGCTAAAGTAGTAACAGAATATACAATTATAAAATCAAAATCCTCCTTAAAATTGTTGAATGTGACATAGCTCACCTTCGTGAGATAGATACACGCCAAACATTAGATATATCCAAACTTTGTACATTATGTTACCAAATAAGTAATCTGACTTTTAGGCAGGGCAAATTTAATTTCACCGAAATTTATTATTTAGGAATATTGCAAAATTTGTATTTGAAAAGGGAGGTTGATAATGAAGGTGCTATAGATAGGACGACAAATATAAACTTGAAGTTATGGCATAAGTTCTAACAAAGTAAAGCCAGAACAAAGTACCTTTATTTCCTTCCTCCTTTACTTCAGGGCGAAACATCGACGGCGTAGTAAAAGTTGGCTTTATTTTGGTTGAGCGTATAATTTTGGAAAGTGTTTATAGTAAGCATTGTGTGAAAATGGCGTGTCTGTAGTTCATGAGCAGGAAAGTGCGCTGTAGTGACGTCTTAAGCAAAGGACATAAATAATATTCGTGAAGGCAACGGGCACTCCGAATTTCAAATCTGGCGAAGCACAGCGCGCGGAACTCTCGACTGACGAATTTAATAAATATGCATTTATGCGTTTTTGTCTCGTAATTTTCATTTAGATGTGTTGAAGCTGCTCATATTTTTCTCGGCCCGTAACTTTTTGCCGTATAATAAAATTGAATCTGCACCGCCCGGAATTCTTCCAGTAGCGCATAACGTGTTCGGCTAAAACTTTTATATCGGCCTTTGTAATCGAATCAGCGAAGCAGGTGAGCGGAAAACTAGGATGTAACTAGACTTTTATGCAAGTAATGACTTTCATGCCTGTTCATTTCAGACTTTGATTATGCCATAATTGCATCAGGTTATTTTCAATTTCGCTCCGTGCCCGGAAATAGCAGCTCGTTCCACGCGAACGTGTTGTAATACAGGGTGGCGAACACCCACATTCCCTATGGTTGTTACACTTACTGAGCATCAATTTGCGAAGGAAAATTAGCAATGACGACTTGTCAGCTGTTAAGCATGGTGCTCTTCGCCGATTCTGGTTAGCTTATAATTGCAGGAACGAATGAGCACGTTTATAATAGAGCTTGTGTACTATCCAATGCAATGTTGAAGTCGTCAGCTAGATAATATTTAATTTAGTTATGATTATTAATACTTATGTAGTTTAAAATATTTTTTCTACGTTGTCTGCTTTCTGTTTTCTTGAAGTTCGTTCGTTGTCGATCCTTCTCTCTTTTTGCATTTTTCGTCAAGATCTGTTATGGCACATTCCCGTTTATGTGCATGGTATAAAAATTGTTTCTTCTCGAACTAATTCACTATTATAGTTCTGCAAACGTATTTATTGTATCCATTTATTTATGAATCTGCTTAGGAAATCCATCTATATGTTTTATTTATCTTCCATTATCTCCCATTGTTGTCCAAATTTTGGAAATGTAAAGTAAGTTACTTTCCTGACTTGTAAAATGATATTTCAATATTTTTTATCTTGATTCTATAGCAATTCTTAATTTTATATGTATATCTTCGTATTAAATATTACACACAGACATTTATATTGCTATGGTATATAGAGGTCATGTATTACATTAAATACAGTTATTTATTTACATGAATCAAAAATGAAAAGATGTGGAAAATTGTATGAATAATTGCTTATTTAATTGGATAATAATTAAAACTCAAAGATTCAAAGAACATTTTAAAGAAAGTTATTTCACAATGAGTACTACTTGATGATGGTATCAAAAATTAACAATAAATACAAAGTTAGATGTTGCATATGACAGAATAAAATTCTATTTGTAACAATTTATAAAGTGAGCACCATTCAAATTTATTTATAAAATGTAGCAGGCAGGAATAATGGTAGTCTAGGATAAGGATAAAAATTGGGATGATTATTGAAATAACAAATTGGAAAAACAGATGTAAAATTTAATATTTGGTGCAAATAAAACTATAAATGTGCCCTTAAGTTAATTTAATTTATTATAATCAATTAAAAAGGGTTTAATAATAATATGCACGGTATATAAAGTGAATTATATGAAGAATAAAAATAATATGATTTAAAAGTGAAGAGATGGTAAACTGGAACTAACTAACAAGACATAGACGTAAGAAGAAGGATTTGGACATAGTTTAATTGGAGTTGGATTACAATTCATTAAAATTTACATAATTTGGATTATTAATGACATTTGGAGTTTTCGAGTACTACACCTGAGGGATTTGGCACTGTTTTGATGGGGAGCAGCTGGCTTGTGGTAGAAGAGGTGAATGTTGGAGGCTGGGATTGAGTGCTGAGGACCGTAGGACGAGAGATAGCTTGTTTGTGGCAGAAGGTGGAGCTGGTGGAAGTTGCAGACATGCTGGTTGTGGGCGTCGTGTATGGAGAGACTAGGACATAGGGAGGTTACCACTTTGACTGGAAGGCTACTTACCAGGAAGGATTTGGATACAGGAAGGTTCTAGTACTGACAGCTTGGTTGGAGTTCGAGAGGGAATGATGGTCTGCTAGTTTCGGGGTTGCAGCAAGTGGAGGACGGTCTGATTGGTGGTCAGTGTTTTGGGACAGAGGTGTATAGCAGTTTGGATACAAGAGAGGTGTATCTGGGTGAGTTGAAGCTGGTTTGCTGGATAAGGAACTCAGGTGGGTGAAGGCAAGTATTTTCTGGGGTTATCTAAAATAAAAGATAGTTAAAAAGGATATTTATAATATAATTGAATTGACTTACATGTCGTAACATTAATAAAATCAAAAAAGCTTTGTGAGGAAATTTATTCTGTCATATTAATTTAAAAAGTGTCATTGAACGCTGTATTTGCATAATATTTGACAGCAAGCGATTTGCATAAAATAATTCAATATTAGAAAATAAAAATAACAAACAACTAACTAGATTTTGGCGAACCACATCCTGAGAATAGAGTACTCATGTATTTTGAAGTATAATTCAAGTTAAAATTATAATAAAGTAAAAAGTTTCGATATTTGAATTAAATAAAAATCATACACACACATCTACTGCAATATATACTACACTATTAATAATCAATTAATCTAAGCAGTGAGGAGTCAATTAGGGCAACTGTTTAAATTAAGTATTATTGATGTACTATGTGCAACAAAGAACAGATGAGACAACAAAATATTCTATTCTTACGTTCACCTCAAATAATTATATTGATTCTGTCCTTAAAACTAATAGAATTTTTTAGTATTACCAGAGTGGTGTTCGATTTTCTAAACACTGATGGTTTGTAGTAATATCTTCGTTAGTGAGAAAGGGGTATGCTTATTAAAGTTGACCCTACGGAAAACAGGAAATATCAAATCTTGTACAAATTCAAATAAGATGAGAGCTGTGTGTAACCGACTTATCAGTAGCAATATTTTGTTCAAATTTAGCATAGTATATGTTGAAACTGGTACGTGTGGGACACTTATAAACAATAACTAAAAATCTATTCATTGCACATTGTTAATACTTTTAGTTAATTGTGAGTAAACTCGCTTAGTCTGTGTTACTTACTTATTTACGCTTGCTTATTGTGTCAAGGCAATCAAGATTTAGATATAAATAATAATAGAAAGTGAAATGTTTCGGTCATTTCCAAATTTATGCATGTTTATATTGTTGTGATTTTGGCTTGCACCTTGAAGACTAACAAGTTAATGTGATGAGTAACTAACAAAGTTCATTTGTAAAAGGAAAAATTGCAGGCACAAACAGATTTCCTTGCCCTAGAATTTATTCGACAGTTTGGAAATAATCAGGGCATAAGTTTTTAACAAAAGTAAGATTTAGGAGATTCCTGTAAATAGTAGCCAACTAACACATAGTGTGTCTTACACAACACCAAGTACGATTCGAGGTACCTTCATGGTAAAAAAATAGGGGGTTACGTTTTGGCAAAACCAAGCTCAAATACACTTGGAGAACCCATTTTAGACAAAGAGCCAACAACCGTATAGGGCCACATGTTAGCTTCAGTGAGCAGTGAGCGTTTCACCGTGCGTCAAAGTGAAATTATGATAAAACTAAACACGCAGTGTAATTACGTTCAAAGTGCGTGAAAAATTGGGCCTCAACACTAGAAATGATACTCAGAGCATACGAGAAGCAGATGAGGTCGTTATTGTACGCTAGAAGCTGCTATTGGAAGTGGACTGAGGTCGATAGGAAGTCGGGGTCGTCGGCAACAGCAAAATGGGGCCCCAGCTACTGAAGTCAAGGGCCGTAGCTGAGGAGCATATGTGTGTCCAAAATTGGGGACTTATAAGCAAAGAATATTGAATATTGTGCGCATGGCAGCTATGAATTTATGAACCAGTGAAGTTGGAGTTGTTACGAATCAGTTATTGCATCAAATATGCTCCATGAAGAGGTCCGTGCAAATTATAAAGCACACACATACTTGGAGGAGGTACTTTTAGACATATTAGAGCCTTCATCAACTGGCAAAGCTGTGGGATTTTTCGATTTTGTGCAGGATGCAAAGGTCACGTTTAGCTATATATGCAGACCTTTGTTAATTAAATTTTCTTCTCGATGATAATATTCACACACGTGCAGTAAGGCTGTGGAACCACTTTTCCGGCATCACATCTGGATTTTGGCGGGGCGAAGCCCTATTCATGCTGGAAACGTTTCGACATGGCACGATCTCGGATTGATGTCAGTTTTGGTACGTCGGGTAACGTTTATTGTAAATTTGTTTGTGAACTTACGTGCAAATAAATATCTGGCATTTATGTGCGGTATTTTCATCCAAATTCAGTGCAATTTTAACTTTTTTTGGTGCAATTAAACAACAAAGAATTTGGTGTTCAACCAGTTTCAAGCAGTGGCCATCTTGAAGAAACTTAGGCCGCAGCGATGCGCGGTTGCAGAATACGGAAGGCTATCAACCAGTAGCGTTTAGCAATGCTCCTACATTGTGGTGGCCCCGAGTGATCTGAACAGGCAACGGCCTGCAACGCTTCTACAATACCAGCAATAAATGAATTTTGGTTTTAAGTTGGCTGTGGAACATTGAAGGGCGAAAATATATACAGTGTACGCAATTAATTGTGAACAAGTCAGATTTGAGCAAGTGTTTTAAGATAACTTTAGATTACGGTTGTGTCACATAAGCAGTGAATGTTAAAATAATATTTCATAATGAAACATGGTATTAATTTATTGCTTAAAAAGAGTAAAAACAAATAGAACAGAATGATAAGTAGAATAGAGAATGAGATTTATTTGCAGTTTAATCTGTAAATAAAAAAAGTACAAATTTAAAAGTAGCAACCACAGAGGCCTGTATTTTTCAGCTAGGTATGGTGTAAAATACCACTACTACATCGTTTTTTAGGAAGGCTAAGAGAAAAATTAAATAATCTATGTACTAGAAGTATTGAGTATAATACTAATAGCTCTTGAAGCTGGAACGATGGAAAGAAGCAATCAGCTTTGGCCCATTGTGGGTTGTAGTACAACCGAAAGAAGAATAAGCAGAACGACGACAATTATGTATGTATGTGTATAGTTAGCAGATGAAATTTATACAAATGCGATTGCAAATGAACACCTGCATAATTGTATATATACGCACATGCTTTCTAGTATAAAGAGGGAGATTTTAATGACTTGACATATTCAACCCACTGCACGGTTTATAAAAAATGCAAAATATACAGTTCTCCCCAATTTGTAAATAAATTACTGGAACCTGAACCGAACACACCTCTTTACATAAAGCAGTAAATTGTAGTCTCCTCTTTAAAACTCTGGAATATCATAATGTTCTTTTCATTCCAAAAAAAAATGTATAATTATTATTACTAATGGTATTCGTTTTGGGCATCTCCCTTCCTCTTGAAAGCAAGATTTTTAAATGAAGAAAATGATGAAAGTATTCTTAAAAAATCTGGTGTGATACACGCACACAACTTCCTTTTACAGTGATTTTATAATTAGCAAAAATTTGATTTTAAAGTTTTAAGCATTTGTCAAAAATTTTCAAAAATTACAAATTCTGCAAAAACGGTACAAAATAGAGCGTTAGTTGAAGAGACAAATTTTCTCTAGAATTTTAAGATGAATTCAAAAATGTAATAATATACCGGGTGTTTTATTTAAAATAGGAGTTAATAAAAAAAATAGAAAAAAACACAAAAGAAACCCATTTTAGAAGTATTCCACTGGAAAATTACCCACCTCATATCGATACACATTCGAAATTTAGTAAAAATATGAAGTTTGAAAACAATCCTTAAAGCCGTTTTTGAAAAAATCGAAAAAAACTGAAAAATCACTTGTCGTTATGCGATTTTCTTCAAAAGCTTGCTGTCGCATTTAGATGGTACACAAAACTTATATATGGAAGTTTCAACGCCATACCTCTTTTAGTTTTTGAGATATTCTGTTCACAGGCACACAGACAGACATACACACAGACAGACAGACCAATGAAAAAAATATGTTTTTTGGGTTCAGGGGACTCTAAAACGTGAAGATCTGTTGAAAACTCAATTTAGAATTTTTGGGGTGAATCCAATACTTCTTTTATTGTAAAAGGAAGTAAAAATGTTTGATACCTTATTTTGTATAGGGCCATATTCTCACATCAT
>CALNHX010006345.1:0-91145 GCA_940337035.1 Agriotes lineatus
AATGTTTCCTATCAAAAGTGTCCAATTTGGGACACACTGTACAAACCGAAGTAACCACAACAAAAAATCATTGTTATCAACACATATTAAATAAAATCCCTAAGTATGCAATAGTCTATTTTACACACAACTGTGCGTAAAGAAATACGTTTGCACAGATTGTGAGTTGCACAATTTTCAGAATTTACAGTACCGGTTGTACAAAAATTATTGTACTACTTCCTTTTTATATATCAAAGTTATTATAGCATTACTAGTTTACATATTTACAATACTTCTCTCTGCAGTTCTGTTTTTGCAAATAATAAGCTTCTTACATGAGATGTAGCAAAACTATTTTCACTTACGGCATTCTCTCACATGCGACCTCATATGTCTAATTAAACAATTTTTATTTTTTGCTTCGTAGTTACAATTACAGCAACTATATGCTTATTCTACTGCATGAGACTTCGTATGTTGAATTAATTGACTCTTATGTGTTGCTTTGTATTCACAAACAGAACAGTGATAAGGTTTTTCTCCTGTATGACATCTCATATGCCTAATTAAACTACATTTCTGTGTTGCTTTGTAATGACAAACAGAACAACCATACGGTTTTTCTCCAGTATGACACCTCATATGTCTAACTAAATCCTTTTTTTGCACTGCTTTGAAATCACAAACATAACAACTAAAAGGCTTTTCTCCTGTATGAGACCTCATATGTTTATTTAAATTACCTTTATCAGTCGCTTTGTAATTACAAACAGAACAACCATAAGGTTTTTCTCCTGTATGGCTCCTAATATGTCTAACTAAAACTTGTTTCCATGCAGATTTGAATTCACAAACAGAACAACTATAAGGTTTTTCACCTGTATGAGCCCTCATATGTTTAATTAAATTACTTTGATGACTTCCTTTGTAATCACAAACAGAGCAACTGTAAGGTTTTTCTCCTGTGTGAGACCTCATATGTCTAACTAAATCCTGCTTCTGTGCAGCTTTGAAATTACAAACATAACAGCAATACGGTTTTACTCCTGTATGAGAACTCATATGAATATTTAAATTACTCTTAAGACTTGCTTTGTAATCACAAACAGAACAGCTATACGGTTTTGCTCCTGTATGTGACCTTATATGTTGAATTAATTGACTTGGGTGTATTGCTTTGTATTCACAACTTGAACAGCTATAAGGTTTTTCTCCTGTATGAATCCTCAAATGTTGAATTAACTGACACTTCTGTGTCGCTTTGTAATCACAAACAAAACAAATGTAAGGTTTTTCACCTGTATGAGACCTCATATGTTGAATTAATTGATTCTTGTATGTTGCTTTGTATTCGCAAACTGAACAGCTGTATGGCTTTTCTCCTGTATGACATCTCATATGTCTAATTAAATTACATTGCTGTCTTGCTCTGTAATCGCAAACAGTACAACTATAAGGTTTTTCTCCTGTATGAATCCTCATATGAGAAATTAAATTAGTTTTCTCTGCTGTTCTATATTCACAAACAGTGCAACTATAAGGTTTTTCTCCTGTATGGGCCCTCATATGGTTAGTTAAATGGTGTTTCTCTGCTGCTCTATAATCACAAACAGTGCAACTATAAGGTTTTTCTCCTGTATGAGTCCTCATATGCACAACTAATGTACTTTTATGTGGAGCTCTGTATTCACAAACAGAACAGCTATGAGGTTTCTCTGCTGTATGAGATCTCATATGTTTAATTAACTTGCATTGCTGTGTTACTGTGTAATCGCAAACAGAACAATAATAGGGTGTTTCATCTGTCTGAGACCTCCTATGTTGAATTAATTGACTGTTCTGTGTTGCTTTATAGGCACAAACAGAAGAGCTATAAAGTTTTTCTCCTGTATGAGATTTCAAATGTTTAATTAATTGACTTTTGTATGTTGCTTTGTATTGACAAACAGAACAGCAATACGGTTTTTCCCCTGTATGAGATCTTATATGTTGAATTAAATTACCCTTTTGTGTTGCTCTGTAATCACAAACAGAACAACTATAAGGTTTTTCCCCTGTATGAGTCCTCATATGCACAATTAATGTATTTTTATGTGGCGCTCTGTATCCACAAACAGAACAGGTAAACGTTTCTTCTGCTGTATGTGATTTCATATGTTTAATTAGATCGATATTTTCGGCTGCTCTATATTCACAAATAGAGCAATGATAAGGTTTCTCTTCTATACACACGTTCATAGCACTATTTATATTACTTTTATCAAATCCTTTGCTTTCGTAAACTTCATTGTTTAATATGAAGTCTTCTTGTTTAATATTTATTTCTGCATAAATACCGATGTTACCAATACTTTCGATGGTTTCTTCTTTGATATAAAACTTATCAAAGTTTTTATTGTTGCCCATATTCTGTGATATACACGATGCAGTTCCATTAAAAGTAGAAGGTTTACTATCAAAGGTTTCTTGTTTAATCTCCATCATGTTTGTTTAAACGTCAGCTTCTTTCAACGATGCACTAGCCAATGGAAGTTGAATACCTTCACACCTACAACAAAATTTGATTGTCATTAATAAAGTTACAAGATATTTTATTGATTGCGAGAGGTGTCCAAATATAAATTGTTTTAAAACACTTAACACATTGGTGAAGACAGAATTTTCTTAGTTTGTTATTTAGTTTATTAAAATGTCTTGAATCTATTTTTTAATGCATTTATTAATATAAAAATGACAAAAAGCTGTTTCTGATAAATTAATAAAAGAAAATTAAAAGCACTCATCTTTTCATAACATAAATTGACTAAATAGAAAATAAGAGTCTTAATACAAAAAATTACTATGTACATCAACATCAAAAATAACTATTTAAATGTAACCATCAAAGTAGTATTTTTTTAAATATATATTTGTTACTTGAAACATTCTTATAAATTCTTTACAGGATGGAGAAATTGCACGTAATTTGTAATAATATTGCACTGATCTTGATTCCAAGTATCAGTGATTTTTCGTAGTAAATGTCAATAATAATAGATCGTCGGTCTCCAGCCTCAGAGAGCAAGTAGTTACAGCTTGGAAAGCACACCCTTTGATGTTGAATCTTCCAGATTAATTCTGCTTTATTATTTAAAACCTATTCTTTATATTGTGATGGTTTAATGCCCCCTGGTTGCATAACTATGACGCAAATGAAATAAAGCTTCAAATAGGCACGGAATTGATATTGTGTTTATTGCAACATTAATAAATGCACAAGATATGATTAGCAGTAGCTATAGTTTGATTGACAGAGGTTAGCATTAGATTAAAGCAGTATCGAAAGAGTTACATTTAACTTAATTTTCATAAAATGTGCTCGTTATGGCAAATGCTCTTAATTTATTTTATTTTTTTGTACTCAGCCAACAGCCGTTAGGCCAATTATAGGAGTTGCTGTACATTTTATGGGGACGTTCAACCCCACTAATGACTGTCATGATGTTATTATGACATCTGGGACCAACAATTTCCGTGGCAGCCGTACCACGAGGCGCCGAGAGAAGCAGCCGTGAAACTCACATCCAAGTTCTGACCAGAAAGAGCGTTGCTGGACTGACAGAGTTAATATTGAAAAGTCAAAACAATAATGTAAATTTAATATAATACAGAGATGTTTTGAGACGTACGAAAATTATATGAAGCGTTAAAAGTTCTATGTGGAAAGTGCTAATTACTAAGTCCCGCCCACCGCCACTGAACCGCGATGGCGCTTGCCTATAAATTCTCGCCTTTCTCCTTCCGATAGTTAGTCGAGTTTCGCCTCTAACGTGGTTCACACGTTGAGTTACCGTGCTCTTTTGCTTTTTCCTCCTGATGAAGCCCCTTACGAAAGTGGGCGAAACGTTGAGTTCTTCGATCTCAATCATGACACGGTCCAATCCCGGAAGTCGTTTGTTACTTAGTGACAATGGCCGTAAAAGCCTCAGAAATCGTTGCAAGTTACATTTTATAAGGCCAGCAAAACGCTAAGGCAGCTGAAAGGTGAAAAGTGATGTAAAGGAAGTATAGAATGTAAAGAGCACGATAACGCTACCTAAGTTAGAACAAAGAACAATAGTGCAGTGCTAATCAAAACTCATGAAAACAGTGCAATTAAAACGAAAGTGATTAAAAGCAGAGATTTAAGTAACAAAGTGCTACGATTGAAAGTTATGCCAACTCCACCTCCCCTCGTTGTACGATCACAACGCAAAAAGCAGTAATCCATCTATTGCCACCACATCTGAAGATATATTAGGCGTTAACCAGGTTTCACTTACAGTCAGTAAGTCGTAGTTTGTATCAGTTTCATGGTCGCAAATATTCGAAAAACTTGCCATCAATGATCTTGCATTCAGGTGCGCACACTGAAAATTAGAATGCGATATCCTTCATGATCAATAGATTTTTTATTTAATAAAACAGAAATATGAAATATAATTAGGCAACTAATTTAATGTGCAATTGAAATAAGAAATTAAATTAAAGATACTTATACTGGTAACTTAATTACAGCAAGCAGCACGCTAAAAATATAAACACAGCTTCATGTGGAACGTGGAATAGCAGATAACTCAGCAACCCATTGAATCTTAAAAACGTTTCCATCCGACGACCAGACATTGGTGATACCATATATTTGTTGTGCAGAACGCACAATTGATTGCCTTACTTTTCTTATGTCTTCTTTTATGGAAACCCGGGTTCCTTTTAATTTGAATTTTTATTTGAAAATTTGTTGTCGGACGTTATAATTAATGAACTTCACAATGATTGGGGTGGGTAGACTTGAATTTCTGATCCTCAATCTATGACTTCTTTCAATTGCGTCCTTGTGAATTTGGATTGGAAGATTGGAAGCAAAAAAATTAGTATGAACTTGGGCTGTATCTTCATTGGAAGCTTCTTTGATCTTTAATAGTTCAAGGGAATCTATTTTAAAATCGTGTGTTCGGATAGTTGTGTTTTGAGAAGCACCAGTTTCTTCTAAAGTAGCCACTCGTTTTTATAAAATTTACAGCAATTCTGTAGTAGAACATCACAGCAATAGTAGGTAGAGCCCAACTTTAACTATACTAAAACTGCCGCACAGCGTGCTAGCACGTCTCCAGATAGCTTGACTACGCATGGATTAGGATGTATTTCTAACCCTGAAGACATTTCACACTGCACTAAACTGCCTCTCTTGTTCAAAGATTTCGACATTTGCTAGATGCGATACGAGATACTCCACAACTTGATGTTGTAGCTCTATGTTCGTTTCAGCAGTTTTATAGACAAGCAACTTGTTGGCAAGAGACAGTTTAGAGTTGCAACCCAACAACCAGTAATATTTTCTCAATTTAAGATTGAGTTGCTTCCTTATAGTCCAGATAGCGGTTTCTAGGTTAACACAAACAACCCTTTTTATTGCCGCTTCGTTTCAATTTCGGTATTTGACGGAGCTAAAAACAGATACTTTTTTACCAGTACACAATATTAAACCAGTATTATAACTTATAACACAAAATATTAATTAAATATTACAAGACGTCAGAATGACGTTCTACGCCTTTACTCATTCGCCACCTGTTGGATCCGCCAGGAACTAGGACAAAAATTAGCCATTTCAAAATCATTTGGACTCGATTCACCTATATCTCTTACAACGTGCTCAGGGATGGTGTAATAGCAAAAATCTCAAGATAAACCCTAGCAAAACATCTATAATACCTTTCACTAGGAAAAGAAATGTAGAGGCTTTCAACAACGTCACAATCTTTGGTGAAAGAATTCAGGTCGGCCAGAAAGTTAAATATTTTGGTATTACCCTAGATGCAAAACTAAACTGGAAGGCACACCTAGATAAAACAGCAAACAAAGCAAAAATGGCCCTTATGATGGGTAGACGCATGTTTGGTAAAATATAAGGACTGAAACCAATGATGGTTCATTGATACTACATAACAGTAGTCAGACCCGTGATATTCTATTACATCTTGGTATGGTGGCCGAAGGTAGAACAAAAAACAGAAATTAAAAAACTATCCAGGATACAGAGACTGGCTTGTTTGTGCATCTGTGGAGTTATGAACAGCACTCCAACAGCATCTATGGAAGCTCTCTTGGGACTAACACCTCTAGACATATATCTAAAAGGGGAAGCTCAGTGTGGAGCATACAGAATTAGATTCACTGAAACCTGGGACACTAACCAGGAACGGTGCGGACATAAACGGATACAGGAAGTTGAGGAAGTGGGCAAAGGCAACCCCGTCCTAAAAATGGGCACAGACTACATCCTTCTAGAGTATTCTTTTGACAAACCTTTCACTGTGAGGTATGATCACAATGACTGGACCCAAGAAACCTCAACCCACCTGCCAAACGGGCTAGTCTGGTACACAGATGGATCCCGAACAGCAGAGGGCAAGGGTGCTGAAATACATGGCGTAAGACCAAAAGAGGACATTAGTGTATCTCTTGGGACCAAAGCCACAGTCTTTCAAGCTGAAATCTTCGCTATAATGCAATGCGTCCAGGAAAATGCAAAACGTGGGTATTCCCAACAATGCATACGCATACTTTCTGACAGTCACGCGGCATTAAAAGCGCTTGAATCACCTCGTGTCAGCTCTGTGCTCAAAAGAGAATGCCTAAATCACCTGACACTCTTATCTGAAAAGAACACTGTTCAGCTCATTTGGGTGCCAGGGCACACAGGCATAGAGTGCATCTACCCCATTTATAGGCCCAGAACCTGTATTTGGTATACCCAAACGCAAGCATCCAAATAGCGATAGAAAAATGAACTTGGATTTTAAACTACAGAATTTTCAATCCAGACATTCTGGGGTGAACTAGAAAGACTACATTTGAAGCGTACAAAACAATGATTTGCCCACTAACCTCCAGAATACAAATGACAATAATTTTTTTTATAGAGAGCATTCCTGATGTGAATAATGAATACTTCCAAAATCATTGGGCGCGTTCAGCCGGGACAGCGCTGAGTTGGCGATTACACAGAACACCTTGCTGAGCGACAGCGCTGGAGCAGCGGTTGTCATTTTTTCTAGCAAATTTATTTTCGCTTAGTTTCTGCTAGATTACTCAGCGAGAGTGGTATGAGATAACTGCAAAGCGAAGTTTTAAATTTAAAAAATGGAGCCAGAAATGACCATGTTGCATTTCAGCATCAACGGTTGCCAGGCCATTTTAATTTTTCTGTAATTCCTATAGCTACATAACCATTTCGTATAGTTTTGGTAGAAAGTTGGCGAGTTCGCCTGTACTTCGAGTCCATTGTGGTCATAGTTCATCGCATAATGCTGCAGCGTTTAGCATCAAGTACAATAATTCAAAATCTTTATATCACTGTGAATGCAGTTGGTTATTTCATCGCATGTAAAACCGCTCAGTTTCTACTTATTTAAAAACACAATCCATAAGAGCGAGTGAGAAACCTTTCCCGAATTTTACGAACATCAGTCGATTTCTGTCGCACCGTGACGGCTCTGTCGCCACCGGGCAAAGTTTCTGGCCTCCGATTGGTCACACCTGCGCGCGCGAGACAGTCGTTTGGCGCGTAAACTTCACGTAGCTTGTAGTCGAGGCAGTTCAGCCTGGGCAGCCATAAATTAAGATCGACATAGCGTGTTTGTGGGCATCTTCACGCTTCGGCGTGGAGGCGCCCGATATTCCTTTGGCGCTGAGTCAGCAGAGTTTCTTTGTGCTTCTGTTTCGCTGGTGGAGCGTGTGTTGGTGCTTGCGTACGCGGATGGCCGTCAGGTTTGCATCAGTGTCGTAGGGCCGAGATTAGGCCCATTTTTCCCTAAAAGGAGATCAAACTCGCAGAGCTTCCCAAATCTTTGGTCTCGCCGTTTTCTTGTCTCGTAAGGGGACATGATTCAGTCTTCGCCCCATTGAGTAGATTTTCCGCAAGTGACGCCCCGACTCCCACGCCTCCATTCCTGCGTCTGTTGCAGTAGACACGCCGTTAGCTGCCGTCTCACCCACGCTTGGCAGGTTCCCAACAAAAGGTAGCATGTGTGCATGTAATTTGAATATTTTTGCCGCTAACTTAATGTATTTTGGCCGCTATCATTTATGATTAATCACCTGTTGTTTGTGCTGGCCTAAATTGAATATTTTCGTAGCGAACGCTTTGCGGCTTAGTCTTTGTCAATTAGAGATTCACGTAACTGGCCGATTAAGGCTGTTGGATAATTAGATTCACGTAACTGGCCGATCAAGGCCTGTTGGGTAATTGGATTCAGGCAACTGGCCGATCAAGGCCTGTTGGATAATTAGATTCACGTAACTGGCCTACCACGGCCTATTGTATATTTAAAAAGTATTATGACCACTTATGTATAATTAGAGATAAAGCGCCTGCCAGCTGGGACTCTGATATAGGTCATCTTTGTAGTCCTGCGTATCACCCAGTTTACATGCGTCAGACCAATGGATGAGTATTTGAAACTAAGGCCTTATAATTACAACGAATCTGTGCATGCCCTTTTCAGGTTAAGGTTATTGTGTCGAGATTTATTTACGGCGAAGCATAAGCGTTGGAGCGTCACAGGTAAGTATGGCGACGCTTACCGCTGCAGCGACGAGGTTCGTGAGGCCGAGTTCTCGTATTACACCCCGCTTGACCTTCAAGGTTCGGTCACCCTATACATACCGACCCGCTTGCCCTGTGGTGTACCGTTTTAGGACCACGTCCATCTCTCCCTGAGAGTATTTGAGCCGCGGCCTTTAGCCTGTTTTGTAGCGATTTCCAGGGTAAGTGTGGACGTTCCCGGACTTGTTTGAGTATTCGGCACTCACTCATCCGTGAGTGTCGTAAAAACCAGTTTGATACCGTAACACGGCGAAATTGTAGAGGCACATTTGGGGAAACCGAACAAATTACGAAATTAAAAACAAAAATTTTCTCAAAATCAGTAGTTCCTTGAAATTATTGAAACAGATAGCCACTGAAATGTTCTAAAAAAGTAGTCATTAAAAAAACAGACTAATTTTGACAGTTAATACTCAAACTCAAAATTAAATAAAAATTTTGCAGTCCTTCCATGCAAATGATATAATTGTGCAGAGCACAAGTTGCAGTAACAACTATTGCAATATTTTCAATATTTGCATCTAGTTACTTCAGCCTATGAAATTTCCCTTTTAGTCATCCAAACGCTTGTTCAATTTTGCTTCGTGCTGCGCTTAGAGTAGTGTTAAAATTAGTTTGCATAAGTATCAAATGACCTGTATCTCTAAATGGTGCCATTAAATTTGGCCAGCTTCTTTTTTTCCTCCGTATATTCTGCGCAGAATTTTTCGTTCCCAGATTTCCAATTTGTCCTGAGTCTTTTTCGTTAATGTCCATGTTTCACACGCGTAAATTGCACTTGGTCTCACTATTATCTTATATATGTTTGTTTTTGTTTTTCTCGACACATTTTTTGCACCAAAAACCGTTTGTAATGCTCCTGCCTTCCCATTTTCCATTATTTCTGTTCCCAGGAATTTGATGTTCTTTACTTTTTCGAGGTTGTATTGTCCGCCTTGTTCATCATTTATTATTAAGTTGCTGTTTATTCTGCTTTTATTTCTGGACATCACCATATATTTTGTTTTTTGTGGGTTGATTTCTAGACACAGTGTTCTTGCTTCGTGTAGGAATTTTCTTACTATCATTTTTAGTTCTTGCTGTGTTCTTGCTAATATGGTGACGTCGTCTGCGTAAGCTAGACATTGGTGTGCGTTTCTGAATATAGTTCCTTGTCTGCTGATTTTACTTTTTCTTACTATTTTCTCAAGTATTATGTTAAAAAGGAGTGTTGATAGTGGGTCTCCTTGACGTAGCCCCAGGTTTGTTGCAAACTTTTCGGATGTGTTGCCTTTGATACGCACCAAGTTTTCCGTTCCTTCGAGAGTCATTTTTATTAATTTAATCATTTGTTTTGAGATTCCTAGTTCTGTCATTATTTTGCACAATGGTGGTCGTTTTACGTTGTCATATGCACATTTGAAGTCGATGAAAATCGTATGTATCTGAAGGTTTTTTTCGTTGAATTTTTCTTGTATTTGTTTTAATGTAAATATGTGATCTATCACGGATCTGCCCTGCCTAAAGCCGTATTGGTATTCTAGAATCATCGGTTCTGCTTGTTGTTTCAGTTTTCTTTCTATTGCTTTTGCCAGTACTTTGTATACTACTCCTTGCAATGCAATTGCCCTATAGTTATTGCAGTCGTGTCTGTTGCCTTTCTTGTATATTGGGCATACCACCGCAATTTGCCATTCTCGTGGCATCTTGTAATTATTCCAAATTTCTTTTATTAATTCATGTATCTCTGTGTGTAGTGTGTTTCCTCCATATTTAACTAATTCGGCTTGTATATCGTCGACACCTGGACTTTTATTGTTTTTAAGCGTGTTCACTATTTCTTGTATTTCTTTTAAGGACGGTGGTTCAAGGTTTGCTTCTGGATTTCTCGGTATCATCTCTTCTTCTTTGCCTTCTTCGTTATCTTCACTATTAAGGTTTTCGCTAAAATGTTCTGCCCATCTTTGTAGCATTTCTTTTTGTCCTCTTATAAGATTTCCTTTTTTGTCTAAGCAGAACTCCGTGGTGGTTTGGTATCCTGTTTTAACTGCTTTAATGTCTTTGTAGAAATTCCTTACTGCTTTAGTATTGTGGTATTCTTCTATTTTCTGTATCTTCTCTTCTTGATTTTGCCTTTTTTTGTTTCTGCATATGGATTTAACTTTTCTTTTCTTTTCTTCGTACTTTTCTTTAGTCTCTGTTGTTTCATTTGCTAATAGTTCTAATCTTGCTTTCTTTTTTTCCTCCACTGCTAGTTCACATTCTTTATCGTACCATTCTTTTTTTCCTATTCTTGCTTTTCTTCCTAGCACGTGGTCTGCTGTTTGTTTAATTGTCTCTTTGATTTTCTTCCATTGATCATCTGTATTATTTATTCTTTCCATTTCCGATAATCGTTTTTTATCTCCTCATCATATTTTTTTCTTATTTCTTCTTCTTCTAGAGCTACAGTGTTAAATCTTATTGTTTTCTTCGTTGGATTGATTTCTTTTGGAATGTCTTGTTTGTTATGGACTAATATTACCATTGTTTTATAGATATGAATGTCGAAACACACGTGTGTTCTACTGGAAAACGCCGAAATTAGTATACCTCGGAAAGTCGCTCTATTTACTATTATTATTTACGCATTTATTTATTACTTTTAGCGTAAATTCCTTAACAGGCCATTCATGTATTTATTGTAGTCTGTATATACGCATTAATTTGTTTATAATTATCAAATTAAACATATGCTTAGATAATTAGGGGAAGGGGGTAAACCACCTAGTAGATTTAATCCCCTCATTACCTCAAAGTATTCAGAACTACGTTATATAGCAATTATATGTAGTTAATTTATATCACGCTTCTAAATTTACAGAAAAGAACTTATGTAACTAATTCATGCTTGAACACGTAATTTTCATTTCTCAACAGATATAGCATTTTTAATGCCATTTTAAGGCTTTTTTAGTAATAGTATGTGAAAAATAAAGGGATCCTTTTTTGTAGAGAATTTTATGAGTACTAACATCTCATATAACTATTTTTTCTTCTAGAAGCCATATTTGCAAAGAAAAACTCAAAAAAGGTTCTATGGGAGCTTTAAACTCCCTAGGGGACAATGCTGCCACACAGATTCTCCAGGACTTTTAGTATGTTGTTTACAATGGCACTCTCAGCAACTATACCAGAAATAAGTTTGCCACCACTTTTTTTTCCTTTGTTAAAAAAAGTCTATTTTTTCTGGCCTATCAGTGTCCGTTGTTTTCCAGTAATAAAGGAGAATATGGTAATGATTTTTATATAAGGCTTATCTAACCCTCTAAAATTTGAAAATTTGTATAATAAATCTTAGTAACATGAATACGATGCTAAAAGGTAAGAATAGTAATTACTGGTTTAAGTTTCAAAACAGCAAAGATTTGTTATTCTGTTGTCAGTCTAGAAGTATTAGTTGAGAGGAAAAGTCGAAGTTGCATTGTGTGTAGTCCAAACTATGCACATTTTAACTGCAAACTGCAATTATCAATATTTACAAGTTTACTGTTTAAGAATTTATTTGCAGACACTGTTGTCAATTAATGTATAAACCAAACAACCCTTGAAAAACTGATATTATTTCTTTGAGAAAGCTATATAATACTACGTCGCAGATAACACGATATTTGCAAATACTAGGTATGTATCACAAGAATTATGGTGTAAGGGTCAAATCAATTGTATTGAAAGCATGCCGTTTTTTTTTGTGAGAACTGTATTCTTTACATGTCAGGCCATTAGCAATAATAGGAATAACAAATCAGTTGGAGCCAGTGAGCATAAATGCATTTTTAGTAACGGGTGTCCGCCGGCAAATTTCATTTTTAAACTTGCAATATTTTTATTTCTTAAAATATTGTTACGGTATAATCTTAATGAATCGACATTGCATGTATTCAACGTCAAAGAGCGGGTTAGGTTTAGAAGGGTTTGCCGGTTTCCTAAAGGACACAGATCTAAAAATGTCTCGAAGCAGATGCTCGGCTTCTGTTACCCTCAACTAGCTTACTCGGGAAGGCGTGGTTCGACAAACTTAACGAAACCGACAGGGGTTATCCTATTCTAATCCCTAACAATTCAATTCATAAATGGGGAAAATGCTCGGAGCGCCACTTGTTTTTAAACAGAGAATTGCTAACGCAGCGAAAACAAGAAATACCACGTAGCTATGAAGAAGTCCTTCAGGTTGCTTTCCACCACTCCAGCGTCACTCGTCAGCTGCACCGACGCCGGATGCAAACGTAGGGTGGCCACAAAAATCGAAGTCACTTACCTTCGATGGCCACCGCTCTGGAAGCTAATAACAAAATACAAAACACCCCTGATCTTAAGGGCTTACGCGTTCTATCGCATGCTCTGGTCTTTACATGAAATTACACTCGGCTAAAGCCGTCTTTAGTTGAAGACTCAATAGGTTCACACATTTAAATCAAACCAATAATTAATTTAACCAATAATGAAATTTAATGATTTAAATTTTAGTTCATCAAGCCAAAAGTCGGCTATCAAAAAGGTAACACCCTAGCTGAGGTCAAAAGGGGATCCCACGCAAGAACTAACTTAGTCTAAACAGAGTTACAAAGAATAAACAACTAACATATTGGCAGGAGTAAAGCTTCCGCCTTCAATGATCAACTGACATAATTAAAATACAAAGACGTACGCAATGTTCGTTACTCCGCACACTGCGCAACAACAAATGATAATAACACACGCGGCACTGGATAAGCGTAACAGAAATAGTTAACAATGTACAATTTTACCTTAGCCCAGGCATGGTAGACTATGGGAAATCCAAGCCTCGGTGATGCTGCAAAGGACGCTGGGGAGTGGTGATTGCTTCCTGCAGTGTAGAACAATGTAGACCCAAGGGTTGTGGAACGGTAGACAGCGGTCCAAAAGAGGGCAGAGGAAATTCACAATGAATGCGGTCGTCCCCCCCGGGAACGAAAGAAAACTCGAGATCGGCTGAACGTAGCAAAATTTGCAAAAAGCAGACGTTTCCCCACTCACTATGGGAAAACTACGTGGGCTTCATAGGGCGTCTTGTACTAGATGTGCAACCATGTGCAAAATAACTCCGTTCCCGACTCTTGGGTTGAGTTAAACAAACATTAAGACGCCGCCCGAAAAAAATACGTCCGCCGAACACACAACGCCCCGCGGGGAAAGAACAGAAATCTTTCACAAAACATTAACTTAACTGGATAGCACCGAAGTGGGTTAACACAAAAGGTCCCCCGGCGGATCGCCGAGGCGACCCCCCGAGGGTGCAAAACAAACACGTCTGTCTGAACTGAAGGCTGGCTACTAATTGACTTTTAAAATCGCGGAGCTTACTGATTGCTCCCGCGCTAACGAAGAGCCCATCTCACTTTTACTAGTCCAAACTGAATCTTTCGTCTCCTTGTTGCAACACGGAAGGAAACACTGCATCATGAACTCGGGGGGAGGGAAACCCCGATTAAAACAAAGCACAAAGAAAGTCTCACATACTTTGAACTGCCAAGTCAGGAAAGTCCAGGCGTATCAAATGTCTTAAATTCAAAAGTTAAATTAATCGAAAAGAAGGTTTGGGCTTTACAGAACGTGACCCTATTACTTGGGCACAACAGATTAATCAAAACTAATTTCCAAAGAGCTTGCAGTGTACTGCGGAAGGCAAGGCGTTTAAGTTGCCTTATCGCTAAACTGAAACAAAGCTGCCTTTGAAAAGGAAAGCAGTATTAAGGTCTGAAGTCAGAAATATAATGCACAGAATAACAAGAGCTCTACTAAAATTTTCTTCCTTTTGACAATTTGTTCGCGAGACCGAATAGTATCAAAAGTCCCTAACGGCGTTAAGAATTCTACGAAAGAAAGCAGCTGAGCTGCGTACGAGTATAGATTACGTCACCCTGAACAGAAATAAGCCTGACCTGATACCAAAATTTCGACGGATATGTAGGTTGTAAATGATTTACAATGAATTGCAAGGTCCCAAAGAAACTTAATAGGCTCGTGAGAAACAATGCAATACAAACAAGCCTGGGCAATTCGCTGCCGCAGCTTGAATGACTTTAAATTACACGATCGGTTTTAAAGCAGGGCCGGTTTTAGGGCAGAACCGGCTTCAGAAATTAACGAGGTCGAAAATGATCTAACAATATGTTATTGAAAAACAATACAAAATAAACCTTAATCTTTGGGAAATTATTTGTGAAACAGCACATCCGCCAAATGACGCCCCTCACGTCGTATCACTTCTTCCAAACGAACTTGAAAATTTTGCATCACACGCGTAAGCATAGCAGGTGTAATCGCACGAATTTCTCGGGTGATGTTCTGCTTTAACACGTCCAAAGTGGGTGGTGCATTCTCGTAGGAAATTTGCCACTGGACACCCACTTTTTTTTGTGGGATATCTCAAATCAAAAGTCTATGAGAATGCACCACCCATTTGGGATGTGTTAAAGCAGAACATCACCCGAGAAATTCGTGTGATTACACCTGCTATGCTTATGCGTGTGATGCAAAATTTTCAAGTTCGTTTGGAAGAAGTGATACGATGTGAGCGGCGTCATTTGGCGGATGTGCTGTTTCACAAATAATTTCCAAAGATTAAGGTTTATTTTGTATTGTTTTTCAATAACATATTTTAAGAAATAAAAATTTTATTTCAAGTTTAAAAATGAAATTTGCCGGCGGACACCCGTTACTAGAGATATATGTTACAAAAATTTACTTTCCCAACTTTTGACTTTTATACGACTCAAGACTAACGTTCTCAGTTATTCTTCTTTTTTATCTACCCGCATTAGGGTGGTTCTAATTTTGCAACCTCAGAATTTTGTTAGTCGCACCCCCTAAAATCGTTTCAATGCCAAAAAAACTAACCCATAAAAATGTTGAGCCCAATAGAACAATATTAACACGTGCCACCGAGCCTCGGAAGTTTCCAAATTGCAGATTTTAATTGAATTCACTGGTAATCAATTAATATCTGACGAACCGGAAGTGCTATCGAAATTTTGATAATAACATAAATAAATGGAAATTTAATTTTCTACAATTTTAGTTATATGCAATTTCTCCGTAAACCTACTGGATGTTAAAAAAAATGTGTAAAGTATTAGAAAAACGTAATAATTCGAGATTGGTGTTTGGAACTAAGTAGTAATCATAACCACATTCGTGATTGGTCAAACCAAAGACATCATTACAACCATCTGACAATAAGATATTTTTTTCAAAATTATCAATTTGACATTCGATATAAATCCTAAAAATATAAAAGGAAAACCGATAAACAGTAGATAAAAGAAGCTGGCCTACAACGTTTATTTGAATTATATAGGACGAAATTATTGTAAAACACGAGCAGTCACACAAACTTATACTTCCCTTGTGTAAAACTGAGTTTGAGTCCAGAGTGCCATCTACTGCACTCTTTATTGAAATTTAGTATAGTGTCGTGCGTATTTTAAAATTATAAAGCATAAAATGGCCTCAACGTCAAAGGTTCTTCGTGAAAAAGACTAAATAATTTTATTAGGAAATGATGCACATCAATTTATTAGTATTAAGTTGCCCTCAAACAAACAAGTTTTACGTACAAGTACTTTTTTAATATGCGTATAGTTAAAATGAATTTACGTGAAAGTGCAAAATTAATTATTCAAGAAGTAGCTGTATTTTGGTAAAAATCACGGATTCCAGCTAAGGAAAAACATTATTCTGTACAAAATCTGGAATCATTATATTCTGAATGAAGGAGTCTGGAAAAACAAGGAAATATAAGAACTAATTAGGAAGGATCAACAATTTGTTGAAAAATTTGACCTGTTCGATATCGCACATGCGAACGCATTAGAATTAATAGATGTAGAAGAAGATAAACAGTTCTTGCTTCTTCAAAGAGGGCGACCAGGTAGTATGCTTGGTGTTGGTTGATATCAGGTTACATCAACAACAGAAGAGAACTGAATAACGACTGGAAAGGGAAGATATAAGGAGAAAACAAAGAGATGGAAAATTTAAGTATATGTAATGGTTTACTTCAGGTTACAAATGCTATTTCGGCAAGAATGATTAAACTGATCGAAGAATATAATAGCTTAATTACCAAAAAGAGGACCAAAAGCAGTACTTACTACAAGTTGTTAGTGATTGTCGGCGTCAATATCCGGATTCCAGTAAAGCTTCTTTAGCAACAAAAAAGTAACTATTGTGATATGTACTTCATTATTTTACATATAGGTAACTTGCTATATTTGTTTTATTCTTAAGTTTCTAAATATAATTCTTTAAATTTATGTAACTTCAGTAATTATTTAATATTGTTCGTTTTATTTAGTTTGTAAATAAATATATTTGCTTAACTCTATTATATTTTTAATTATGTATTAATATAAAATAGTATATTAAAGTATGAGTGGATAACAAGGTCTTTAAAACACGCGCGAGTTTTCGAGCACGACGGCGTAGCCGGAGTGCTCGAAACAGAGCAAGTGTTTCAAAGACCAGTTATCCACGAATACTTTACGCTATTTTTTATTATACCTCCAATACTGGAAATAAATTGCGCACTAAAAACTTAGAAATAATTTTTGTCGTGATAAATCGAGAGGGCATAATAATATTGCTACTATAGTTACGAGAATTATTTACGTTTTTGTCGCGTCCATGTCCGTTGTTGCATTCAGTCGTTTCCTTGACAACCTTTAAAGCTCGGCGAGCTTTAATCGCCTGTATTCGCACGCTCAGGCGTGCTTTAAACGGCGATTCTGATGCAGGTATAATAAAAAAGCAATTTTTCAAGAATTTTTACCTTTTTCTAATACTTAAAGCATATTTTTTGAAATTCCAACAAGTTTACGAAGAAATTGCATGTAACTAAATTTGTAGCAAATTAAATTTCCTTTTATTTATGTCATTACCAAAATTTCGATACGACTTACTGTTCGCGAGATATTAATTGATAATAAGTGAATTAAGTTAAAATCTGCAATTTGGAAACTTCCGGGGATCGGTGGCACGTGTTAATATTATTCGATTGGGCTCAAATTTTGTATAGGTTTGTTTTTTTAGCATTGGAACGACTTCAGGGGGTGCGACCAAAAAAAATCGAAAAAGTTTTGTCCACCAAGTATAACGTAGAACCACCCTAACCCGCATAGTATTTCACATGTTTATAAGATCGTTGCAGTAATGATCATTTTATAGTTTTAATTTTGATACTTGATTTAAATTTTTGTCATATAACCTTTGTTTGCAGATACAGCAGGTTTGATGGTTACTATACTAATTTTAGTGGAGAATCCAATATATACTAATACATACGAATACGATTCCACAACAATTAACCAACAGCTGTAAAAGCAGATTCAATCATCTAAGTAATTAACCAGTAATTTTACAAATTACAAGTGATATTTTGACTGACGACCACTCCGTTTGAAGTGTTGCTACATACTGCTGCACTATTTCAGTATGACATTCGCATTAGTTGTGGAGCGTTGTTAATAAAGAACACGTATAAATTGGTTTTCCATATTTGGTTTCCAGGTTTTCACATTTTTTTTTACAGAAAAGATCAAAAGCAGTGTCTTTTGACATCAACAGAAATGTTTATTACTAATTAGTGAATGAATAAACACCTCCTTTTGCACTATAGCAGCTGTACCATTATTTTTCTTAAATTTGTAAGCACAAAATATAGAAATGAACCTCCAATACATTTATTCTACACTGTATTTTAGTGAGTGAAAAAATGTAAAAAACATTCAAGTGACCATTCATTTAAATAAAACATACCCGCAGCAGATGCGACAAAACTGTAGAATCGAGCAAACACCTAGTTGTTATTCCATCAGATGTTACAATTGAAGTTTTGTCAAAGTTTCTGAAAGAATATAATGTTAATATTACGAATGCTTTGACATTTATCTCTTTTAACTAATACGTACAATGCAGATCAAATGCGCTCAAAAACATAAGCGGTTAGAAACTGGACTATTTGAAAATTCTAACAAAGCTACAAGATGTATACTTTTTTCCCCTAAGTGCTACCATTTCACCCTGGAACTGCTCGTCCATTACTTCAGGGGGTGTGGGCGTCATTTATCCTATCTTAACTAAGTGAAACCAGAATGCCCGGGCCGAGTCTTCAACTGCGATCTCAGCTGTAACCCACTAGCTCACCGAAATCCCACAAAATGTATACTGTATACAGCCGGTTTACAAATGAATCTTGTAGGTAAACACAGATTTTTGAAAACTTTCGGTTATGCTACGGGTGATGTATGTTATGAAATTATTAAACCAAATTCCTATACCGATAATTCAACGTACTACAGATTCATAAATGGTACATACGCTGTGGTTTAATTTTGGTAAATGCCTATCATTAAAAACTGTATCAAAATATAGGTTATAATTAATTTATAATAAGAAATACTTACGTTCTAACGTAAACATCTTGTTAACGTCACCATGTTAAGGAACTAATCTTATCGATCTACTCTTGTACAAAAGACCTACTTGACAGAAGTAACCAGTAAACCACTATAATAGATTTCTCAAATGCTTTTGAATTTTAAATATAAATGTGCTCTCTGCATTGATACGAAAAATACAGTACAAAGGTCGTTTTACTTACACAACATAAGTATTACCGATTACTTGCGTTCATAGATAAAAGGTGCGCTTAATAGTGAAATGTGAAAAATAAAAATGTTAAGAATATACCTACTGTACCTACCAACTACTGGCATTGTTCTAAAAACACTTATAAACACATGCATGCTCTAAATATTAATGAAATAATCATATTGTTATGGTATTGGTACAGGGGTTTAAAAATCAGATTAATAAGATTAAAAAATACAGTATTAAAAAATGGATATCAAAATTATTAAGATGCATTTAGAAATGAAAAGAATTAGAATTTATAATTTAATTAAATGAAGCCAATTGAGAAACAGTAGGATTCTAACTTAATTTAATATCTGAAATGAAATTGAAAGTTCATGACAAATACTTTTTCGAAATATACTATTGAACATAGTACGTATTAATCAAGTAAAGCTTTAATAGTGTGTTGGACTGAAAAAAATAGGCTAGATTGCTAAGGAGATAGTTTTATTGATAAGATTTTTTTTTGAAACGAAAATGATGTAATACAATTTTGTAAAGTTTGAAATTAAGAAATAAACTCTTTTATAAGAGTTTTTAAAATAAATATTTGGCAAAATAAAAGGGTAAAAGTTTCATACGAATTGGCGTGATGAAGAAGACTAAAGACTAAAATATTAAAAGAAGAACATTAGAAAAATAGATGGATGAAGACTAAAATGTGGTAAGAAAAGCAATTTAATACAATTATAATCTACAAAGACAAATTAAAGTGATGGAATGTGAATTTAGTTTATTGTGGAATTACATTTGCATCAACTGAATTTGATAACAAGGAACGCTTTACAAGGGAAATAGATTACATCGACATTATTAGCAGAGTGAGCATATTTATGGGGCTTGTCAAGTGATATCTGGTAGCTTGCCTCTTGTCAAGATTCGTGGTGATTAAAGAAACGCATCTGCGGCTGAGGTCTATTTGGATGCGTACTGTGGTGAAGCAGTAGATGCTGATTCCTGTAGCAAACAAGGTTCCTGTGTTGATTTGGATCCGGATTCTGGACATCTTGGCAGTTGGTTGTCAGTTGAGGCCTTCGCCGTGCCTTTGAGTGGAGCTGTTGTGTAGCATGGTCAGTTGCAGAGTTGGACGTATTGGTTTTAGCAGAGGAGAATGTTAAGTTTAATAAAAGGTAACAGAATCCAGGTATTAAAAATAAGAACTAAAAAAAATAAAGAGTAAAGTGAGTTAATTTTAATCAAGGAAGAACTTACTATTTGAGATTGTCGTATGACAAATGTACCAATAAAGTATTAGCAATTAAATTTTCAGAAATAGTTTGAAGTGTCAGTTGACAGAAGTTTTGAGTTGTCATAATAAAATAGGAACATCAAATTTCAAAATATAAGCAATCTAGATTAAAAAGAATCCGACCTGATTTTCAGTCAGTTGTATCTACTGGGACTAGCAGAAAATAATTTTTATAATCTAAAAATTAAAAAATAGGGCAATTAAATTAATTAAAATTCAATTATAATATAACATAACATAAATTGGGCACACAAAGTGGAGCTAATCACCTTAACAATATATTATACAATTTCATCTAAGAGTTCCAAATTATATTAACTTTGTTAAATTTAAAACTGTAATTAGTAGGAAAAGTATCTAGAAATTAGTACTTTTGGTTATATTTTTTATTACTATTAAGCTAAATCTGTACACACTCTATCGTTGTACGATTTGGGTTTTTTCACCCGTATGTACATTTACATTTAAATAAATAAATAACTAAAATAAACGCTTGAAAATAATCGATTATACGAGACGTATTGCCTGAAACACCACTTGAGGCTATGCGTCTGGTGCCTAAAACACCACGAGAAGCGTATCGTCGAGTGGTGTTTCATAAGGCAATACATCGAGTCTCGAGAATTTTCGATTGTCGAGTTATATATAGGTAAACTGTAACGTTCTACCCTTCTGCTCATAAGGGTTAATGAATTTAATAAATTATTTTCGGGTAGCTTTCTCATTCGGAGTTAATTTGGTTCAGACAGATATACACTTTGAGATCAGCAAACAAACACCAGGATAATTTTAGACAGTTTAATTATAGTGTACTATATTTACATACATAGGCATTATTCAGTAGAATAATATAAAATGTATTTTACAATAAATTCATTCTTCTTGGGCCGTCTTGCTTCGAAAAGCCTGGCTTCTACGCAACCCGTCGTACAGCGGTGTGTTCGGGGCCCTGTTGCTTGTACCCTGGAAATTTCGAACGCGACGCCACTGGAGCCGTTGGATGAAATGCGGATCTGGTTCCAATGCTGCCAACCGCTACGTTCGAAACTCGGTCAGAAATGTCAAAATACACGTGCAACTGCGAACAGAAGTTTTTAGCGGCTATGTCATGATTTATGACTTACGACACCGGGATAGTGCTGCAAGACCAGGTGATTCGGCGGTGTGTTTGTGCGGGATGCGACGGAATGGGAAGCCAACGACAATTTTCCACCTGGGGCCCTGCTTCGTATCTTCAGCACACGACTGGTTAAGATCGTTGCGGCGGTCGCTCTCCGGAGATGCGATGGGAAGTTGTTAGAAACGGTGAGTAGAAATCTGTAGTCAACAAATAATAATAATAATAATAATGTGTTTTATTTCCCCAAAATTAAAGTACATAATATGAGAAAAAATATTATGCCAACGAAGCACTGATAATCACTATAATAATAGGGAAACCACAAGGTATAAGTTCAAGTGCATTGCCTGGTCTTCCACCTAACCTTGAAAAATTAACAGCAACAATACCAATCCCAAAATGCCTAAAACTATCTTAAAATTAAAATTTAAATTAAAAAATTAAAGATTCTGCAATTAGCATGGCATAGCTCACAGCACTAAACCTCATAAAAAACAAATAAAAGGAACTAAGTAAATAGATATACCAGTAGAAATGTAAATAGATGACCCGTCTAGTGATGTAGCATCCAATATTTAAGTTGGAGAGTTTTACTGATTTACAAGAACACGATAAAGACGTTTTTTAAAAGCAAACTTAAAGGGGCCTTTGAAGTTGGCTACGTGCCGGGCCATGATAACGTGAAATTTGATACGGTCGGGTCGGGCACATTCACGCTGTTTTGGCCGATGTAATTATTACGAAATAGACATATGAAACGGCCTGGTTAATAAACCCTCGTCTCGAATACGTCCTCCAGGAAATTTGTTACAATTATTTGCCAACGGAATTTGGGCTAAAAGTTTACGTTGAGTCGAGGTTATAAGAGGCATTGGTTTGATCAGCGAAACGGTTCCCCACTGGAGAGCATCGCCTCAGAGAACTGATCCTTCAGGAAATGGATTTATTTAAGTGCTAGCTAGGAACACGGCCTCCAGTATTGGAGTCGTCGGTTCAACTTTAGCTACAGGAAATACTAAGGATATCGGATTCCAAAGTATAAAGGAAAAATTCTTTTTAAACGGTCGGACAGGATTAGGATTCAGGATAACGGGAACGGGGAGTTATCTGGGAGAAATCTCGGGAATGAATGCGAATGAATGAATCTCCCGTGGAACGGACGTGAAGCCGCTTTTATAGGCCCCTCTTCGTGCTTCGTGCATCTAGCAACCACTTCGGATTCTAAGTGGGGGAGCAGTGCATACGTGGAGCGGGGATCTCTTGATGACGTTCTTGGCCGCGCGGGCCAAAAATTCAAACTCGTAACGTAACGTAGAAATCGCTAGGGGAAAACGCGCGAATTAATTTTAATTCAGAAGAACGCGTTTCTGCTGGGCGAAACGTTACAAAACTATACCATGAATAAAGAAAATAAGTAAATAAAAAATGTATGTGGGTTTAATATTGATTTAGTGTACCTGTCACATTTTTTAGTCAAGGCTATGGGATTTTAATAACTGCGATTATACAAAGTTTGGTATAACAGGTTTGTATAAGCGATATCGCTAGTTACTGAAATAATTGTTGTAATACATAGAAACTCTGGAAAATTACGCATTTTTATTGATTTCTAGCCTCATAATTGGTATAGTCTCTCAAATCAGCAAATCAGTCGTTCTGGATACATGCCATATTGTAACAAGCTTCTTGATTGCTGAATAATCAAAACTTGTTATCCAACCGTTTTGTTTATTGACAACACATGAAAAATCATGGAAATAATCAGTTATTTCAAAATCACTGAGAATAATACAAATAACAATAATAATAATAATAAGACTTTATTGAGCGACAAAGAAAATGACAGACACTTGTAAATTAATAAACTGATATTACCCAACCGCAAGGTAGGATTCAGATCAAGTTAAAAACCTTTCCTGTTCTTCCATCCAAACCTTGATGTAAAAATTATACATAAAAAGAATGCAATGCCTAACTGATTTTTTTTATTTAACTCCAAGGCAATTTACAATCTGTCCAAGGGACATTAAGCAAATGGGGTGATACTGATTTTACCAACATTGACAGTATAAAAAGCATCTACTGCTGCATTATAAGATCCATACTCGAATATGTGTGAGGTCATTTTGTTAACTTTAGTAATCCAATTAATTATCCATTTGAGCCTTCAGAGCAGCCTGTCTGTACTTTAAACCCATTTTTAGCTATTTAACTTTTCATCGCATATGTTAGCAATAATGATTTCGAACACCCTGTAGCATAGCGTAGTTGCCCCTAGTCGGCAGCATTTTGGGCCACCCTTTGCATACTGCTTCTTGCAGGTGTCTGTTTGAGTTTCATAGAGTACACTCTAGCTAAAATCTCACATGTTGTGGTGCGAAACCGCTATTGTTTCTGTAAATTAAATATTAATGCAAGAGTACACTCTAACTAAAAGCACACATGTTGTGGTGCGAAACCGCTATTGTTCCTGCAAATTAAATATTAATGCAAGAGTACACTCGAGCTAAAATCTCACATATTGTGTTGCAAAGCCGCTATTGTTTCTGTAAATTAAATAGTAATACAAGAGTACACTCCAGCTAAAATTTCACATGTTGTGTTGCAAAGCCGCTATTGTTTCTGTAAATTAAATATTAATACAAGAGTACACTCCAGCTAAAATCTCACATGTTGTGTTGCAAAGCCGCTATTGTTTCTGTAAATTAAATAGTAATACAAGAGTACACTCCAGCTAAAATTTCACATGTTGTGTTGCAAAGCCGCTATTGTTTCTGTAAATTAAATATAAATGCAGGAGTATTGTGTTGCGAGGTCGGTGTAAATTAACAGTTAATGTTTTGTGCAGTTCTGGGTCGCTTGGCGATGTAATCTAACCCTATTACAAATTGTTGATTGTAAGGTGATTGTCTAGTCACGTGGAGTGGCCCCAATAGATATATGAAATGTACCGGCTTTTGATGTCACCCTTGTGTTCTGTGTACGTTTGTTTTCAGGGTGACTGCTTTATTGTGTTACAACCATTGTGAGGGCGAGACCCGGACGTGGCGTATCAGCATTCCAGGTAGGTGTTCGTGTCTGTCGCCGCACCGAGGTTTCCCGAATAGTTATTTGAGTATTTTTCCCGAAACAGTACTTTGGGTACCTCTCGTCCCGTTTGACCGTCCAGGTCCGGTCGAACGTTGATATCCAGAGTCAGATCTGGTGGCGCCCTTTTATTTCGACACACCCTATATATATGTATTCCGACACGCTTGCCCTGTGGAGTACCGTATTGACCCACTCCCATCTCCCTGAGCGCATTCGAGCCGAGGCCTTTAGCCTGTTTAAACGACTTCTCAGGGTGAGCGTGCCCCATTTTCCGAATTTGTCTAGCACTTGATACCCGCCTATCCGCGGGTGTCGTAAGAACCATTTATACCGTAACATATGCTAGTGTGATATGGAATCCCTACTAAAATTTTAACAGCAAAAATTCAGAATAAGTTTCTCAGGTATGTTGCATGTAGAAAACTAATTACGAGTTAACAGGCTATGACTACTTACGTAACATAATTAACTTAGACACTTTACAAATACGTCGAAAAATTCATGCTCTATATTTTCTATACAAACTATTGCATGGTTACATTGATAGTGAGTGAGTGAGTTTTCATAGTCAAAACTATGCTGTAACTGCACCGATTTCACGCATGTGTTTTGGAAATCAGTGCAATGTAGATATATTTTCAAACTCGTTTAATTCATTTAAAGATAACCTTTCTACATCATAAGTAATGAAATAACACTGGCGACAAATAGGAAAATAAGTCGTAATGTCATATAACAATGTAACAATACAGGAGATTGTGACATTACGCCCCTTTACTGAGGGTGCCAAATTCTACTTCCATCGGGTAACTCAAATCGGAGATATTTGTCCCCTCATATATATTAGATTAACAGACAAACACCAGAGAATTACCTCAAACAGTTTTATTATGTTAACTAGAATTACAAACTTAAAGCTTATTGGAAAATCAAGGGAACAAAATGTATATTACAGTAAATTAAAATGTGCCTTCAGTTCGTAACTCGTCGTGAAGCGCGGATGCGTCGGCGCCCTTGATCTCGAGCTGTCAGAGTAGCCGGGTTTGTTTGTGTCGCTATAACCACAGAAGCAAATTAGGTTATCTACGTTATTTCTTACCCTGGACCTTGTGTCTACAATTGCCACTGAAAGGCCCAGGGGGTTTGCCGTGCGGCTGTGGGCTTTTGTGCGGCAGACGGCCCTCGATCCGCGAGAGAACCAGGTGCCCTGTGGTGAGATAACCTCGAAACGCACGTGGAAGAATCCCGTCCTACGGGGATGTTGCCATGTGGCTGTTCGCTCTTGCAGGTCGTGGGCGGCTTCCTACGTCTCGGGGAGCCTTCCAGGTAGGTCGCTAGCTATAATCTGAATAGTTAATAAAAGCCTGACTGCCCGCGTAAATTTGTAGCTCGAATTTTTGCTATTATTATTGTGGGCTAAGTTTAAATGTTTCGAGTCGGAGCTGGGATATTTTATTAATTATCCCCGGATCGAAAACTGATTTCGACGCCGGCTTACGGGATAATTAAGCCAGTGATTTGGGCACTCTGTTGGAGTCGCCAAATCAAACTAACTTCCAGGATTTGTACGGGATGATCAAGCCAGTAATTTGGGCACTCTGTTGGAGTCTCCAAATCAAACTAACTTCCAGGATTTATACGGGATAATTAAGACAGTGATTTGGCACTCTGTTGGAGTCGTCAGATCAAACTAACTTCCAGGATTTGTACGGGATGATCAAGCCAGTAATTTGGGCACTCTGTTGGAGTCTCCAAATCAAACTAACTTCCAGGATTTATACGGGATAATTAAGCCAGTGATTTGGCACTCTGTTGGAGTCTCCAAATCAAACTAACTTCCAGGATTTTTACAGCATAATTAAGCCAGTGATTTGGGCACTCTGTTGGAGTCGCCAAATCAAACTGACGTCGGAGCGGACCCTCAGGATAATGCTGGAGAGGGTAATGGTAAAGGAATCCCTTCGGACAGGACGGAAACAGAAAGGGGAACGGGTAAACTTGAGTCTGGACAAGCTCAAGCTTCGGGATCGGAATCCCTCTAAAATAAGCGCTGCACCTGTTTTTATATGACTTCGGATATTCCTAGGTGGGCAGGAGCGGCCCGCAGTTCGCATTTGTGCATCTTCGGTATCTTTGGGCGCAGCCTGAGCCCACGTTCGTTATCTCTTCGGACGGACGTTGGCAAGATGTAACCTGCGATAACGCTTGACTGGGAAATGCATAAATTAAATACATTTTTTATGTTTGTTTATAATTTATGCGGAAGCTAGCGTTACAAGGTATCCTAATATTATATTTTTTGCGTTTTTTTAATAAGATTTCGTTTATAATTTTTAATGTTAGTTGAAACTTAGTAATTGTTATCACTTTAAATGATTAAGGGCCGGTTGCAGAAAGCAATGTTAAGTCTGATGTTAGCTAACATCGCGTCAAAGTGAACAAAATCGCATCAAATTTTGTTTACTAATGTATTAGTTACCATAAGCATTTGAGATTTGATTCGTTTTTGTTCACTTTGACGTCGCGTTATCTAACACCAGACTTAACATTGCTTTCTGCAACCGGCCCTAAGTCATTGTTTCACATGTAAACCGTGGCAAATACTTACTTACTTACTTATCTTCAACCTCTTCTACTTTGAGTGTAGAGGTAATGATCTTTCTCCATTCCTTCCTATTTTTAGCAATTTATGTTGCTTGGGTCCAGCTTAGTCCTTTTTTCTTTAAAATCTCCACTATTTCCGTATTCCACTTTTTCCCTGGGTCTGCCCCTTTTCCTCTTCTCTCCTGTCTGTGTTTCCCATATCACTTTAACAACTTTTTCATTGTTCATTCGTATTAAGTGCCCGAACCATCTTAACTGTTACATCTCAATTTTTTGTAGTACACTTTTCACTTTCAGGTTTTGTCTTATTATTTCACTTCTAATTTTGTCCATTTTTGTAACACCCGCGATCTTACGAAATGTTTTCATTTCAAATAGGGTTGCCATATTTGAAAATAGCAATTTCGCGACTAAATTACAGAAATAGGGCGGGAGGGGGGGGGGGGAGGTGCTCGTGAGGAAAAGGTAATTCTTACTTTAATTTTTCGAGATTTATATAAATTTCATTGTAGCTAATTTTCCAAATACTAGAAACTGTATACTAAAGAAACACACTGTTAGGTGAATAGAGCGAAGTAAAACACATTAGTTATTTTAGCATTTTTAATTTTTGACTCTCCGAACACCCATTCGCTCTTCGCCGCTTCCTTCAATGGACTGTGCGCCCGTGTACGGCGCGGTCGCTAATCTGGCCTCAGCAGATGGTTGAACACCTGCAACGCCAGCTGCGCTAGACCTAATACAGAGTGGCGGGAAGATATATGCAGTAACATACTCCCCCCCTTGAAATACAGTTTCAACATAATTACAGTAATATAAAAGTATTATGCTTATTCTAATGAGAATTGACTTATATGATACATGCAAACTTAAATCTAATGTAATTCAGCACTGTGTAGCGCAAAGTTGTATTTTTAGTCTCTGATGGGTAGTAGACAAATCTTTGTTATTGCGCGTTTCAATTCACCGGACGAGGTTTTTATAGTCACCACTCTCACTACACCGTCACTTCCTGGATGGATGGAACTGATTCGCCCCAATCGCCATTTGAGTGGAGGTAGATTTTCGTTTTTAATCACAACCAAATCTCCAATCTTGACATTGTCCTGTTGTCTGGTCCATTTCTGACGTTGCTGCAGCTCCGTGATGTATGTCTGAGACCACCGTCGCTAAAATTGTTGTACCCTTTGTTGTAAGTACTGGAAGCGCGAAAGACGGCTGACAGTAGCGTCTTCGTAGCTTGGATCTGGTACACTGACTCCACTTCGACCAAGCAAGAAATGTGAAGGAGTTAAAGGTTCATAGTCGTTTGGTGAAGTAGATATGGGGTGCAAGGGTCGAGAATTTAGGATACCTTCAATTTGTGTAATTATTGTTAGAAACTCCTCGAAGGTGACTAATGCATTTCCTATTGCTCTTTTCAGATGATATTTCGTGGACTTAACACCCGCCTCCCATAACCCCCCGAAATTTGGACTATTAGCAGGAATAAAATGCCAATCAATATTCTCGTTGTTTGCTGTAACTTCTATTTTACGGTTATTTGTAATTAAAAATTTTCCTAATTCTCGTAATTCAGACGCTGCACCTACAAAGTTTTTCCCATTGTCAGAATATATATTAGCAGGTTTACCGCGTCGAGCTACAAATCTACGCAATGTTGCCAAGAATGCCTGAGAAGTTAATTCGGTGACCGCTTCCAAATGTATCGCCTTTGTTGTAAAACAAACAAATAAACATATGTAACATTTAAATGTTGATTTTCCACGTCCTTTCTGAGGCTTTACGAGAAATGGACCGGCGTAATCGACCCCAGTAGTGTGAAAGGGGTACATCGGAACAACTCTGTTTTCAGGTAAATTTCCCATTAATTGAATCAATTGTTTTGGCTTTACTCTGGCACATCGTACACAATGATATACTATCTTTTTTGCCAACGCTCTCCCCCCCGTGGGCCAATAACGATCTCTTACACTAGCTAATATCAACTGTGGACCGCCATGTAATAACCGCTTGTGTTCATATTGGAGTATTAGTTCAGAAATTGGATGTTTTCCACAAATTAAATATGGATGCCTCTTGTTGAAGCTAAAATTGGAATTTTGTAATCTCCCACCAACACGTAATAAACCTTCTGAATCAATAAATGGTGATAAACGCCCAATTTTTGATTTTAGTTGTGTCTTTTGGACTCCCTTTAAATATTTTAATTCCTGAGAAAAGCTTTCTTTTTGTGATAGACCAATGAGTAATTTAGCCGATATATTTAACTCGATTATTGAAATACTACTATTTAAAATTCGTTCAGTTGTTGGTTTCCGACAATTATTGATGAATCTCAAACACCATGCTACTGTGCGCTGTAATTTATTCCAACACGAGAAACTTGTGAAAAACCAATTTTCACCTACAATATTTGCTAGGTTTGATACTGTATCTACAATTTCCTTGCATTCTGGGACCTCTTGACCGTTTACTGAAAATTTAGAAAGAGGCCATTGTGATTTCGATAAAGTTAACCAATTAGGACCTCTCCACCAAATTGAATTATTCAAATGTTTTGGTAGTACCCCGCGAGATATTAGATCTGCTGGATTATCTAAAGTTCCTATATGATACCAATCCTTTGTATTTGTCAGTTTCTGTATTTCCGATACTCTGTTGGCTACGAATACCTTCAACACATTTGAAGACATTTTCAACCAGCTAAGCACAATTGTTGAATCACACCAATAATAAACTGAGTTGAATTTAATATTTAAACTTTCCTGCACCCTATTTGACAACCGAGCAGCTAACAAGGCTCTACAGAGCTCTAATCTTGGTATTGTTAAACGCTTTATGGGCGAAACTCTTGACTTTGCACATAAAAGATTGACCTTAATGTTGTTTTCCGTTAGAACCCTTATATAAACACACGCCCCATAAGCCGCTACGGAAGCATCTGAAAATGTGTGCAATTCTATATGCGAATAATTGTTGGAACATACAAATCGCGGTATTTCAATTTTGTTTAATGTGTTTAAATCGTTTCTGTATTGTATCCATTTCATTTCAATTTCTTGCGGTACAGTGTCATCCCATCCCAAATTATTAAACCAAAGTTGTTGCAGCATTATCTTGGCTATAATAACACACGGACCAACAAGCCCCAAGGGATCATACAGTTTTGAAATTGAAGATAGAATTGACCTTTTTGTTATTATTTCTTCTTTAGACTCTGAATCGTTTATTTCGTATTTTAAATAGTCTGAAAGTGGACACCAAATTATGCCTAAAGTTTTCACGACGTCCTTATTTCCGATATGTAAAGTATCCTGTGTGTCATTACACGAATTGATTTCCTCTAGAATCTGCGCATTATTAGATACCCATTTTCGAAGCTTGAAGCAAGCTGCTCCTAAAATGGAGTTCAGATCCTTGTACAATTGAATCGCAACCTCCATATTGTCAACTGACGTCAGAAGGTCATCGACATAGTAGTCTTTAAGTATAACTTCCGAAGCTAAAGGAAATGTGTCCTTATATTCATACGCTACTTGATGTAATGATCTGATTGCTAAGTATGGAGCCGATGCAGTTCCGTAAGTTACCGTATTTAAAACATAATGTTCTAATGAATCTGATTTATTTTCACGCCACAAAATTCGTTGAAAGTTTCTGTCATTGGGATTTAATAAAACCTGTCTGTACATTTTCTCTATGTCTGCTGATAAAACGTACATGTGTATCCTAAATAGCAGTAAAATATTAAACAATTCTTCCTGAATCACCGGACCTATATGCTGAATGTCATTCAACGAAATATTATTATTGGTTTTACACGAACCGTCATACACGACACGTAATTTTGTGGTTGAGCTATTTTCCTTAAAAACTCCGTGATGAGGTAAATAATAGCAATTATCTATATTCACATTTGGTTCCCGAATTTTTGACATATGCCCCATGACTTCATATTCTCTCATAAATTCTACGTACAATTTTCTTAAGTCGGCATTTTTTTCTAATTTCCTTTCCAAACTGTAAAATCTTGAATTAGCCGTTTGTAATGAATCACCTAATACTGAAGTGTCATTTTTAAATGGTATGGAAACCACAAATCTACCTTCAGAATTTCTAAAAGTGGTTTTTTTGAAATGGTTTTCACAATATTGCTCGTCTCTTCTAAACCGCTTGCCGCAGTCTATTTCCTCTAAATCCCAAAATGCTTTGAGTTGATTATTTAGATCGATGTTTTTTGTAAAATTGCATGTAACTCCCTTATTATTTATTTGATTATAATTAATTGGTCCCGACAAGACCCATCCCAGTTGTGTGCGTTGTAATACAGGTTTATTTTTACCGAATTTAATTTGATCTGGACAAATTAATTCCCAAAATATGTTGGCCCCTAATAATAACTCAATTTTATTGGATTTGAAAAACTCATTGTCAGCTAATTTTATATCCTTGGGTATCTTTATTGCTGTAGCATCAAATGAAAACAATGGAATATTTTCAGTTATTCTATCTATTACAAAGCAAGTGATAGTAGTGGCGAAAGAATAATCGCAACTCTGTACTTGTATTTCCGTTTTGAATTTAATTTTGGAGACAATTTGATTTATTCCCACTACTGATAAATTAATTTCCCATTTTCTTAAGCCTAACTTATCGCATAGCTCAGAAGTAATGAATGTGCTTTCAGAACCAGAATCTAATAAGGCCCTACACAAATTATACGACCCTGTATTATTTTTAATTTTTAAAATAGCTGTGGATAATAACACTTGATTACATACACTACCATATGTTGCAACTACAGTATTTCCACCTCGTTGTATTGCCGGTGTATCTACATTATTAATTTGTTGCCCTTCATCACTAGTATTGTGATTTGAGTTATTAAAATGCAACAGGGAATGATGTTTCTTTCCGCATCGTCTACAACCCCCAGCCCTGCAGTTCATGCTAACATGATTTCGCTTTAGGCAGTTAACACAAAGACGTTTACCCTTTGCTTCGGCCGTCCTGTCGTTGGGACTTAAAATTAAAAAGGATTTGCAAGTGTAAATCAGGTGGCCCTTGTCATTGCAGTACCAGCAAGTAATATTATCAGAATTTCCTGAAGTACCATTTGCAGTTGCTACCAATGTGGTGGTCATTTCACTCTGTTTGGGATTATATTTATTGCCTGAAACCCGCTTAGTGTTTTGGTTCTCCAAATTTTCCAAAAGTACACAACGGTCTTTTAAAAACGTTTGAAACTCGGCAACCGTTGGTGACGCATTTATAACCTTTTGTTCCCATTCACGTTTTGTATTAGTATCCAATTTTGACGATATTAAGTATAATAGCAATGTGCCCCACTGATTTACCGGTTGACCCAACGCTTCTAAAGAAAATAAATGTTTTGAAAAATCATCGATCAATTTCCGTAATTCACTAGCACATTCGTTTTTAACAACAGATAGATTAAACAGTGCCTTTATGTGGTTATTAATTAACAATTTCTTGTTGTCGTAACGGTCACATAATAATTTCCAAGCAACTAAATAGTTTGCATCGGTAAAGATTTAATTAATTGGGAAGCTTGCCCCTGAAGCGTCGATTTTAAGTAATGTAGCTTCTGAATGTCCGTTAAATCATAGTTATTATGAATAATTGAATTAAAAGTATCTCTAAAGCTCAACCATTCTGAGTAATTCCCAGAATATACGGGTAACTGAAGTACTGGTAATTTTATTTGACTGCTAATATTGAAAGCATTTACCGAATTCGAACGCGATTCGTTATCCAACGCGGTTCTATCCTGCGTATTTCCCAATTTATAGTTTGAAATCAGTAATTTTCCCTTTGCAATTGCTGCATAATAAGATTTTTCAAAAGCGTCACGTTCATTATATTGTTCTTCTAGTTTAGATTCTTCCCAACTATCCTCGATATCTGATTGTATTTCCGAAAATTCATTAAATGTCCCATTTAATTTTTCAACCCGTTCTTCTAATTCGGATATAATTAGCGCATCGGGATTATCCGAAATAGTAGCCAGAAAACTACTAAATGAGGTTAGTTTATGTTTAAGAGCCCCACGTTTTCTAATTAGTAATTTTGACGTCTCCATTGTGAGTTTAAAACACAATTTACACAAATTGATAAGCTACTAGGATAATAAAGGATAACACAAAGGAAAGCTTGATACATACGTGAGTTCCTAAATTTCCATCCAACGCTTGCCTGATGCCGTTATTTCCCAAATAACAGCTATGGTCCGCCGCAACGAACGCTTCGTCCTTTGTATCCCTGAAGCCTTGTCTTGGAACGTTTCCTGCGAATCCAGTCCTATTTCCACATCTCCATAATATCCAGCTCGATTATGACCAAAATGTTGGGTGAATAGAGCGAAGTAAAGCACATTAGTTATTTTAGCATTTTTAATTTTTGACTCTCCGAACACCCATTCGCTCTTCGCCGCTTCCTTCAATGGACTGTGCGCCCGTGTACGGCGCGGTCGCTAATCTGGCCTCAGCAGATGGTTGAACACCTGCAACGCCAGCTGCGCTAGACCTAATACAGAGTGGCGGGAAGATATATGCAGTAACATAATGAATTACTGTTACAAAAATCCTGTAAATGTTCTTTTAAGGTGGGCATACACGCTACGGTTTACCGGAAGGCAGGCCTTCCGGTTTGCAATCCGGAAGGCTAAACCTGTACCCCCGGCGCAGGCATACACATTACGTTTTCTCGCAGGATTTTGGCCAGTCTTTTAAAGTGTTCAGAATAGCGAAAAGGTCATATTGATAATATGATTTCGAAAAATGATCTTTAATAGGATTGGCAGTTCCATTCTTCCGAAAAAAGATAAAGAGCGCACACGTTCAAAGTGGGTGAAACAGTGGTTAAGGAATCGACAAGAGCATTCTCATATCGACTTAATATACGAATTACGATTGGTTTATTTAAATATTGCTTACTTTTTATATCATACAAACAAGACAGAGACCTGTATAGCTCAATAGATTCTGTTTGGAATTCATGGGACCACGTTCTCATATCGGTCATTTTTTATTAAATTATAGGTAGATAGTTGAACAAACCACAGTAAAATATAATATACCGGGTGACCATAAATGGTTGTGATTTCTTTTTCTTAGGTTGGCACTGTTTATGTTGGGGGCACTGTAAATCTATCTTAGCAGGTTAGGTTTTGCGTCAGTTTGTGTCAAAACTGACGCAAAACCTAACCTGCTAACCTTTAATTTGATATACACTTACAGTGCCACCAACATAAACCGTGCCAACCTAAGACAAAAAAAAATTCAACCATTTATGGTCACCCGGTACTACTGAATAAAATCACTGTCATCACGCTAACTCTCGGCCTGTACCCACAACTTGCACATACACGTTCCGACTTGTATGCGATAAGGAAAGCCGGCAGGCAAAATTTCAGGTGTTGACAGTTTTTCGGGAGGCCGAGAGTTCAGGGCTCGCCTTCCGGCCGATGTATCCACTAACAATACAGTTTGCCTTCCGGATTACAAGCCGGAAGGCCTGCCTTCCGGTAAACCGTATCGTGTATGCCCACCTTTTTACAGTTGTCTAAATGAGGAGATTTTTCTTTATCCAATTACATGTTCTAATGAATTTCTGCATTCAAGAATTAAACGAAATTTGTCAATTAGAGATAAAATTTTCCGATTTAAATAATTAGATAATAGAAAAAATATTTATTTTATCACTTTTTGTGATTTTCTTATATTAGTAATTAATTCATTGTTATTATAGTATTATATATATATATTTTTTAATAACTTCAGTGAGCAGTGACTCTAACTTTATTCTTAAAACATTAAACTACTCTTTCTAGGAAACTACCTCCTCTTAAAATATCTGTATAACTATTAAAAACACCCTGTATTTATGAAATAATTTTAATCAATGGAAATGATCAATAGATGGATAGAAAATAGGTATTTAGGTAATTGCAAAAAAATTGTTTGGTCATGTCGAAAAATGAATGTTTTGCTGCTACTTGTTTTATGTTAAATTTCTCTGGCGTGGTAACGAAAAAGTACCTGCTGAACTTGCTGTTCGAGAGTATGGTTGCTGCTTATCTTAATCTCTTTACCCCCCGCTGTCAACCTTTGATTTGTGACGCTCTCTTGGACCCTTAGACATATGAAGGTTGGTTATTGCCACTGCATTTTCGCAGCAAGAAACGATTTCAGGAATGAGTGAACACTGACCTTGTATGCGCCATCTGTGATATTATAGCTGAACTTTTACTCATAAATTCTTTCAACAAACATGGCGGAGGCCGTTTAAAAAAACTTATCTTCTGGTTTTTGTATTAGGTACTTGCAATAATGGTGTTATATTTTAGAAGAACGTACTGAACTACAAGGTGAATAGATTCCATTATGTTAGAATCTAATATATTACCAATAATTTTACAATTCTAGATGCCAATAACGGCAAAAATCATGAACAAATCATAAATCGAACTAGTGGAATTTATTGAATAATGTCCTCTCTTTAAGAAAATAAATTTAGGTTTCCTTACTTTGCTATATTTTGGGTAAAAATCAGAAAATAAAATAGCTTATGTGGCGCCCTCTTATAATGTGTTTTGAACTAAGATTTCGCAGTGCGCGTCTTAAGCCCCGCCATTAATTTTAGGACAGGTAACGACATCTTTTGCCCTAATTTTGCCTTAAGGCGTCTTCTGGTCTTGTGGGGGCGAAGCCTGCACCCTTGTTGCCATTTGCCATATCGTGCGGATCCAGCTAATTGGTTCACTAACGTGTCCCCCGATAGACTCAGAGTTTATTTCGGCCGAATTCGGGTTGGACGGTGGCGGTGTTGGGTTGCACCGGTCGGCGTCTAAGTGACGATATTATTTAGGTCCGGAGATCCCCCGTTATAACCGCCGCTTTGGGCTACGGTGATGCAATTTCCGGCACCACAGATTTATATCGTCTAAGTTGAAGAAAGATAGAGACGTAAGAATCTTCCTGCAAGATGCAATCTCTACTGCGGCGCGCTTGGTAGCATTCTATTGAGTCAGTCCCGCTTGAGACATTAAGCTGAGCGTGTGGGTATGTAGTATTCGAAGTAAAAATTCTTGTCGTCAATAGGGGTGTGCCCGTGTCCTCCGGGAGTTGATTGTAATTTACGTGCTAGGCGCTTTGTTTAGTTATTGCCATTAAATACGTGCATACGCTGTAGTAAGCGGATCTTCAAAGAAAAGCGCCGTTTAAGCATATCTACAGGGTGGATCTTAGCCGTCTGTCGTAATTCAATTCCCTATCTTTTTGGTAAGGATTTCATTACAACACCTTCGAGGCTGAGTTGGACGTCGTACGTAGAGCATCCCCTATTTGGCAATATCTTCAAGCAGCCTCGTAGAGGACTCCTAGGCGAGGGCCTGTTTTCATAGGAAACCGCAGTTTTTGGAGTCCTACGTCAACGAAAAGGTATTGTAAATTGTTATTTTAGAAGTGCTATTTGTTTCACAAGTGGTGTGCGTATCTTAACATTCGATAGACAATGCAAGCTGTTTTGTATCTTACAATATTAATTAGATACAGGTCGCTGTGGGTTGTACGTAACGTTACATATATTGTGGCAACTTGACTTCAAGTGTGACGTTAGCGTCGGCAGAAATTATTATTTCTACACAATAATGCGTGCTAATTTGGTCGCCTCCAAAACTTCGTCACAATCACCACAAAGCATCTCCAAGGAGCGAGGATTAAGATAATGTGAAGAAACCATCGTTCTGCGCTGGACATCGAGCGGTCGTCGTTCACGCATTCCTGCCCAAAATTCAGCATAGATAAGCTGGTTGGTAACGTATAAAAGAGGTATCGCACGCTGCTAAAGACACTTATTTTCCTGTGACCTGCTCTCCCTAGAACCAATCGGAATTCCTGTTGTAACTTACATGTGGCCCGCTGTCTAAGCGCCTATTAAGTTGAAATACCCTTGAATACGCTCCTCAAAACTCACTAGTGTTTCCCAAAATACAAATTTAGTGCTTCACCCACCTTGTAGGAAACAAATTACATACGTTCAGAAAGCCACCTGCGTGCCCTCAATTCTTAATGCACCAGAACACAAAAGTTATTCATAAAACCTAAAGGGGTTTTGCTCACCTTTTGGAACGTTGTTAGCTAGCTTCCAGTTACTCCTTGGAGTGCCCTTGTATTAAAGTAAAAACTTTAAAGTCAACATTTGATACGTACACTTGATTTGAGGTTATTACAACACTGGCAGATAGAGTAATTAGATTCACTGCCATTTCACTTGTTAAACTATTTTGGGAGCACTGCAGCATAGCTTTAACAAGACGGACCTACGCCCTACATAAAGTTCAAACACAGCATCCTTCAATAAACAAATTTCTAACTCTTTCTATTGTACAAATAAATTTTAAACAAACTTGACCTAATTATTCTCGTGTTTCCAGCTTCAACCGCACGAAGGCGCCACGAACTACGACTCTCTTTCGTATTCTCGAACCGACCCGAAGCCATCCGGATCAGGAAAGTAAAGTGGGTTGCCTAGCTAAGTAGGCGCTCGCCGGTCCGTTGGAAAAATTGAAATTAGCCATTATTGTAAAATACACGAAATCATATATTTTATTTATCATGTGAAGTTTAAATAGTTATATAAAATAACTCCTTTATGTTATGTATACTTGGCCTATATACTTGAAAGAACAAATCGAACCCTGCCATTTGGTTGCCGGTTAGCAAAAGTATTATTAGAACATTAACAGTAGTAATTACATAAGCCAATAAGAATGGGCAATAATTAATAAGTTACTTCCGCTTCACAAGTACATAGAATAACCTAAACTGGTATTCTATACTTGTAGCTTCTGGGATTCAGGTACCAAAAGATTTCAATTGATGTTTTGTCCTCGTCGTAAGTTGATTAATTACATGTCCAGATCTATGTGTGTTTAAATTTTGAGTTAATAGATCACTTTAATTTAACTCAACCCTCGTACTTGACTTGTGTGTGTTCATTTAAAGACACAGGAACCTGTATTCTTGTCGCGCTGTGTATATTCCATTGTACAGGGCTTAAATAACTACAGGAGGGACACCCAAAAGTAGGTGCAAACTTCTACAGCTGTGGAGCGCCTCGCGGGGGTAGCAACGCAAAGCAACGGCTATTGGATTTCGGCTTTTGGATGTTTGCCTGTTGAATTGAGATTTACATCCCATCGATTCTTCTTTTAATCAATTATCATCAACTACCCGTATCGTGGTACCTCGCCCTGAACTGTGTCCAGTCGATCAAATCTCCCTCCCATTTGAGTTATTAGCCGGAGCCAAATGGGCTGGAAGGGACACGTAGGAGCAAGAATTGCTACGTCAATTTATTAGGGGTTTTAACGACCGTGTTGTACCGTAATACGTTGTCAGGTTTCGGAATTCTCAAAATTCAGTCTACAAGTCTGAAGTTCCGTGTCCCACTTCGTTAATCCGCAGTAGAATTTAGTTTCGACTTCTGGTCGGATATTTCGTCAAAGTTATATCATTTAGTAGACCTTTCGTGCTGCCGCCAAATACCGACTCCTTGAACTGAAGCAGTTTATTCTAATATGTTCAAGCCGAAGATATTAATAACTTTTACCTACAACGCAGCCCTAGTCATAGTATCTGGGAAGTTATTAGATTAAGTAACATAAGAGGTGCACGAGCGTCAGTTAATATGGCCTTTGCAGACTCCGTTGTCATTGCTTCCAATTCAGAAAAAATTACTCAACCCCCAATATATGAAGCAACTAGTTTTTCCACAAACACATGTAAATAATTATATAGAAAAACTGATGCGCCAACTTGTTTTAATAACTATACAGCAATATCAGCATTTATTGATCTGCTCCTCAACGTTGAAGTGGGTTGTAATTTATTGAAGAAAGCGCTACCAAATAACAGCCTTGATGATCCACTTAGATGGGTAAGAGAAATTGATATACAACCGTTATTAAAAAAACCAGAGCAAAAAAAAACTGGTTAATAAGCAAATTAAAGGTGATCCAAACAAAAACTACTAACCTACACTCTAAAGTAGCCCTTGGGTATGATTTTGGTCCACATTATTTCCTTCCAAAAACCTGGTTATCCATCCAAGAAAGTAATTTCATCCCGATCGGTCTGCCTCTTACCCACATTAACAAACCACTAACTTTCATTAAGGGGTCAACACGTAGTTATAGGGTAGAGCATAGGAAAGTTTCACAAATCAGTATTGAAAGTAAAAGACACTGCTTTGCAACCAGGTGAAGTTAAATGCTGACGCCACCACTGCCTTTCTATGCACGCGTAGAGGGGTTGCCAATTTGTTGAATTTCCCTGGCAAGCTGGAGTTAACGCAAGGTGACCGAAGTTACTTGTCAGGAAAACCGGATTCTGGTGTTTTGAGTGTGTTTTCCGATGTAGCAGCTATTTTAGGGGCAATGACGGCACTTCGAGGCTATTTTGACGTGCTCGGATTTAATCGCTCCTAAGCCATAATCTAGGAATCTTAAATTCAAGTTCCTGTATCGTTGTCGTACAGCAGAATCTTATTTGGACTCTCGAGTTGGATCTTTGAAGAAATTCTGTATCGTTCTGGCCCGTCTTAGCTCTGAAAGGTCTTTCGTTACAACGTTCATAGATCATTCTTTGCACTGCCGTTGTACACTTTAAATTCGACAAGTCGACACAGACCGGGAAGACCTAGCTCTCATCGACGCAAGTTTATTTTTGTTTCGCTAAGCTGTAAATCTTTGAGCCCTAGGGCTCGGTAAATGCATCCGTCATCAAAGGCACGCGGCGAACCAAAATCTAGCTAAGTTGAATGTATTTATTAGTTAACTAATGCATGTTGTGGAATATTTAAGCTTTGACTTCGTAAGCCGTTAGGTTTTGAATGCATCCGTTGGAAATGCAGTTCGACTTAGGCAAATAAGTTATTAATATTATTTTCCTGTAGATGGTACGATATGATTTTTCCGATTGTGAAGATTGCACCTATCATACAGACACCTTATGGCCAATTGGAAACAGAATATTTTTATCTACACTCAGTAAATCCTGCTGTGCCACAAAACAGTGTCTTAGAACCAATATTGTATTTACTCTACACTGCCAACATACACGCTCACTATGATCACAACATTGATGCAAATATGGCATAAAAAATGAGATATGGATGTTGACTATTAAGATGATAAAATTGTATTACCATGTGACCAAATGATAAAGGTATCTTCAGCGTATCGTCAGAGTATCGAAACGCGACTTTGATTTTCAATTCTTAAGATTCCAAAGCCAAGGCTTCCAAAACCTTTATGATGATATTCGTGACAACATGTGACAGAGGCGAACCCACGGCCACTGCAAAGATGTATATGGAGCTGTCTTTGGAACAGGAAATAGATGCAAGGGATGCATATCTCTATGAGGGCAGGCAGAATTAAAGGCATCTCATCATGCTCAGATACTTAACCTTTACGTTATGTATATACAATCAGGAATAAAATTCTTAGCAAAAAAGTGACGGCAAAGCTCACTAGCAAATCTTCAGGTATAGCTCGTCAGGTGTATATAAAGTTCAGCGATAAATTAGGAATATGTGATACGGATTAACTGAAGATATTATTTAAGAAGTTTGCTATTGATGTCATTGACGATACGCCTAAAAACTGGGGGCTTTTAAATAGCGTGAAATTAGTTTTCTCTGAAAATCAGACATGATTAAAAAAGTTAATTCCCTTTCGATTCTGGAAATTAGGTCGTGATAAAAGAAGAATTTTGAGTCAAAGACCTTATTGGCGTAATCGGTTCAGCCCATCAGCATTGCTTTGATCTCCGAGCACAATCGAGATGTCAGAATTGGCACGTATGCTGTAAGTTATTAAGGGTATTCGTTTCGTTCCTGGCCATGTTACTTTTCGGAGATCTAAATAATTGTAAACATCTGACTTTCAGAGCGGACAGCATGGGATAGACGTTTTAGAAAGTATAAATTTTAGCTAGAGAGGAGGTGTAAGATGACAAATTTATAGCCGTTTTAGAATCCTTCTGATCTGAGAAAACTCTATTTGATGACATCAAACAATGAAATTTACGAAGATGAGTCCCAGTTGTAATTTCCAATGTCATTTTTGGTCGTATGTGCAGGTGATTGGATTGAATAGCCACCAGTCGCGAAGGCTAAGGTTTTGGAAACTGTATTCAGTTGACTAATAAAATCACCTTAACTATTCCAAAATAACTTAGAATGAGATTGTCTTTGGAGATCACGCCATAAGGCAACATCTCAAAAGTCTTCTTCTCCTACGATCGACTAAGAATTAATTGCTGTTTGTCCTGCCCGGTGATTCTTTCATCCCATCTCTGGGGAGCTTGTCCTCTAGGTTTTGCCCTGTTGGTGGTCTAGTTTAACAGATGTTGGTTAATCTCTTTTCGCCATTGCGGTCTACGAGTTTATTCCAATTTTTCTTTTGTTGTTTGTTTCACTTTACTACGTTTATGGCATCTCATTGTTGTCTGATGTCTGAGTCTGTTTTTTATCTCGTAGTGTTAGTCCTTGGATTTAGCGTAGTATCTTTATTTCTGCAGTCCTCACCTTCTGTCTTGTCTTCTTCGTTAGTGCTCTTGTTTCAATCGCGTATATAGAAACTGAACGTACCAATGTTTTCTATACCTTGACTATGGTATCAGTTCTCATAAATATGTAGTATCATACCTCACTTCTCAAACTGGCAGTTACCTGTGTGGCTCTTCGGGTAAGTTGCTGGATTTCTCCAATTAGATCCCCGCTGCTACTTATTTCGGTACCCAAATAATAATAATGCATTATTTGCGCTCTCAGCTTTTCGTCATCTCACAAGTTAAGCTATAATTAGCAAATAGATTAATATTCTAGACGACAGTAAAGTAAGATCCAGTCAGATATGTATAAATTTTTTTTAATTTAGTGCCCATTTGATTTTTGAATCGTTAAGATGTGCTGAAACATCGCTTTTGCATGGTTTTGATGTGCTTCCTGCAAAATCTGAGTTTTGAATGTCTTTACACTCGCAATTATGTGGTTCTGGCTTGAGGATGCGAAGATTATTTCGACGTCATGATGTCGGATCAGTTTAGCTGCATATCTAAAAACCGACATTCTTATTAGCCCTGATTTGGAAATATAACATTAAAGTGGGTGGTTAAGGTGTCCGTTAGAAATTACACACACGAATAACTATACCACTTTTAATATTCTTTATTTAACGCAACGGATTACAGACATAAAATTAAATGTGCGGATTTGTTACTATACTATTACACTTGTGGATCGAATAGGTCTTGTTAATCAGCATACATGTGAGCGTTTGTGGATCTGACACTTGGCTCGTGGAAAAGCTCAAAGTAAATGTTCCACTAAGTATGAGATTAATATTAAACGCATTGAGGATCTGACTTTTTGCGTGTCCGTTTAACCAAAGTGGTTTAACAGGCGAAGACCTGATATGCAATAATTTCTTAAGCTTTTCGCTTCCGTATATATACAATTTTCATACAATTACATAAGATTTCCTATTCTAGTCACAACAATGGCATTGTATCTATTGGACGAAGGGTCGACACACTTTGACTAGCGCGCACAAGAGTTGGAGGTTTATGATGCACCCACTGGACATTCACTCTCGATTTTTGAAGCTGCAGATTTACTGCCGTATTGTTCGTCCACTTTCGCTTCTTATTTAGAAAAGTGTTCGTCAGATTTGAGAATTCCTTTTCGCTTTTGTTTGCAGAAACTCGTGGACGTTTAGAGAGTTTCTCTCTTTTGTATTCTTCCGTACAAATCACTTTTTGGCATCAGGCGTTTTTACCCCTTTTACTCGAAAGTTTTCAAATGGCACTTAAGCTAACTGCTCGCACTTCGAGAATTTTTATTGCACGCACTGTTTAATGTTATGGGCGAGTTTCCTCTTCTTGGCAACGATCTTTTATGATTTATTGCTCCGCTACAACATCCCTGCTACCCCTTTCAGGTGCCCTGGTGCTACAATGAATTATGATTAAGCGTTTCGACGACCAGTTTGATTGCCTTCCGTGAACGGCCTTGTTTTCGCAGCCGTTCAGGTGCATGGAGCCGCTGTGTCTACTTTACGGCCATTTACCCTATCCCATTCGACTGTTGCTGCAACATACAACGTTGCCTTATGATCATACTAAAGGATATCTCGGAATATTGGCGACTTACATAACTTTACCAAATTATTTTACCGAGCAATATTGTTCTCAACAGAGGCTCATCAAGCTTGCTCGAGTTTTTGGTCGTCTGCTTAAATGTAATTTAACGTTATATATTTACCCAAGTCGTTACGTGCTTCTGTTACTTACAATTATTTGTTCGTTTACCGTTTTGTAGACCGGTAATTGCAGGTTCGTAGTTGTAGCAATTTAGAGTCAGTATTTTTATTGCGGGTGCACCATATTGTGTTAGTATTGATTTTTAAGCTGGACGTATTTGTTAATATATTGCTTGTAGCCATTACTACTGGTTATTATAGATGTTTTCCATACATTTTATGTTTTATATGTTTTAGTTACTACAAGTCTTTTATGATCAGGCCATTAAGTGAGTCTGTTTCAGATTGTACATCCATCAACTATAAATATTTTTTAGTCTTTGACCTTCCCTCCCCGTCGTAGGCATATTTTTTGTATTAGGTAGTCATTTTCACCCTTTGTAATTTTAGTTCATTTAACCTCTTGTAAAAGAATTGAAATATGTTCATGTAGTCAGAATTATTTCCAATTGATTGAAAACTTTCGCATCAACATATTCATTTAATTTCAGATAATTTTACCGAAACTGATCTCAGTTGTCTCAAATTACCTTTATCCCGATTGATCTAAGTTAACATAATGAAATATAAGTTCTGCCATTGGTATTCTTTACTTTCCTCTAAATACATGATCCTAATAAAAAATTTATGTAACTTACCTAACAATGCACTGCTTCATCTGCAAAGGCCTGAAGAGGAAAGTTGCAAAACCTTTGATCGCCGTTCTAAAATAAAATTATTTAAAGCAGTGGTAGCAATGCTAACAGGAGATGCACAAAATTATGTGGAATAACACCTTAAATAGGAGAGACCGGAAGAAGATTGTTGAGTAATAGGACCAATTGCCTTTCTATTGAACTACTTGCTACAGTTTTAGACGTTGTAAGTAAAAAGATGTCTTGAAAAATGTGATACGATTTACTTTAATATTAACGAATACTTCACTGTCTCTATTCTATCTAATCTCTCTAATCTATCATTTGATTGATTGTTATGATAAGGCGACGCAATAAGCAATAACCCCGCCACCGCTGTTCCAGTAAAAAAACATTTGTCTGTACCATTTTATGTAATAGAATAAGAAATAACGTAATGTAACCTTTTGTTCAAAATGGTCGATCTGTACGTAGAACTGTATCCAATCTACATATTATCAATGTATTTAGGCTTGGCAACTTTTACCATTGATGGGTCTCCAGGAAAACGGCATTTACGACGTATAAAATTCTGTAGCTTCTATAAAATAGGTTTTCTTGCATTGCAGTCGACTCTATTTTGTTTATCGGTTGCTTCCCACTTGATCTATGTACTTTCTCATCAACAAGGTTTAGAGTACAGTACAGTACTACAGTATATAGACGGATTCGATATGGTGCTACACAGGGGAATTTTTCTTATCATGGTTGTTAATAATGAAATCCACGGTTTAATACTAATGAAAATATGGAAGAAAATGATAAAAATTGATTCTGTCCTTAATCGATGGGCTTTACTAAGTACACATGAAAGGGTTCGTACACAGTACATCAGCATAATCTTGTTTGGCCTAGTGCCAATAACAGTGACCTATACGTCAATATATCTTCTATTTTCTAACACCCTTATGCAGACTATTGGAATAATTGCTTACTTTGTAGAAGCAGTTTATCGATACACTATAAATGCACTATTCTGCTGTCATATTTGGTCAATTCGCAGAAGATTGATGTTGCTGAATGAATTGTGTGCTACCCATTTATTTTCCAATATTGAAGAAGGCGGTGAAAGTCATGATGCTATTGAGTTAAATCTTGTGCAGGTTTTAATTCAGCATTGCCGTCTGATGGACAATGTTAGAACTATCAACAAACTTTATACACTTCCACTTCTGCTTAACTTGGGAATGGATTTTTACATGACCGTAACTCAATTATTGGTTTTAATTAGGTGGACCTGTTTACAAGATTGCAGTTTTGGAAGTCTTTATTACATTTTGCCGATGACAATATTGTATGTCTCTGATATTCTAATGATTGTAGTTATATGTGCCAGCTTGAGGAATCAGGTAAGAATATGTACAGTTTGAGTTCACTCGTTTGGTTTTTCAATCTTTCGACATAGTCTAGATAATCTAGTTTAAGAAACTACTAATAGTAATTTATATTATCTTTAGGAAAACACTTTAAGGAAAACTGTAACAAAGGCTTGCTTGAAGGAGAAAAGCCGTACCTTGGACCTACAGGCAGGTTTTTATTATAAACACGTCTAAATGTAGTTCTGAAAACGTTTTCCTACAGAAAAAAGCATCTTCCCTGCAATTTCTTATTATGACCGAAAATTACTGCTGGGGGTTTATGACCATAGACTATAGCCTACTATTCACAGTAAGTCTGAATGTGAAAGATATATTGCCGATTTAAATGTTTGTGTTTGTAGATGGTCGGTGCCATGTGTAGTTATTTAATAATACTCATTCAATTCGATGATGCTTTGCTGAGCAACAAAAACTGGTGTGTTAGCAAGGCGATTATTCAATGAAACTGTTGTTATATATAAATAATTTCGAAAGCATTGTATTAAGGTAAACATAACAATACCGTTTACTTCAAGCTGTATTGTGCCCATCAATAAATTTTAAAGAAGTGTATTCAATGTTATTATAATGTGGCGAATAGATGATTATGTCGGTCTTCGAAGTTTTTTGCACATAATAATTTCATAGATGCTCGCTTGCGATAGTTAAAAGCAAGGAGGTATGGTGTCAAATCCGGTATGTATCGGTCTGGTATGAAATGGGGTTCTCACCAGAACGATTTTCTTTGCGACAGCAACTTTAATATATAAGTTACCTAGTGCTTCATTTATGAAATGCTTATTTTACTTCAGAAATTTACGTAACTGCACTCCGCTCCACATATGAGATAACACATGAAGTACATTTATCTTCGGTCTCAGCTGAAAGTTGAAACCGCAGCAAACAAACCTAAGAATTTTGTGCGCTCGTTATGTCACTTTATAAGAAAATCAGCTGCTCCTCCATGGTACAATTCCACAGCAAGTAAAAATATTGATAAGCCTTTGCTTAAAGCTTTACTATGCACCCCATGGGGATGCACCGAAAACTTGGGGTAAATCTTATATTTGTCACAACGTACATTGTTGAACTCATAAAAAATATACCAAATAACAATAATTCACATCCTACATTGCTTATTAAGAAAATATATACAAATTAGTTCGAAATATAGTACTTAAGAGGCTACAAAAAACTCAGGATCAAACTAAAGCACTCCACAGCTGAAGGAAGGTTGGCGGATGACGGCGACTTGGTCTTGTAAGGAACAAATTAAGTTGATCTACGAGCGATATAATGTGAGATTTTGTAAGGCCTTGTCGGAGCAGAGCATCATTTTACATAAGAGCGGTGATAGACAGACGACAGACTTTATTCAAATATCCGACCAGGTATCGAAATCAAATTCCACGGCCTGCATAACAAATAGACGAGAAATCTCAGACTTATATGCTGTACTTAAGCAATGGTTAAGTCCGACGGCGTCGTAAAATGCCCAAAATGGACGGCAAGATTACCAAAATGGCAGCTACACTACACGCAGCAGTCAAGTCACCCCCTCCCGGACAACAACCTTGCACTATATTCTGGCTACCGGTTTGCTGGCAGTACCTCGTACCTGCGCGAAGAAGCTTAGTGTACCCCTTTTCAGCGGGCATGGAAATGCAGTGAAAATGTTCATTATTGTTAGATTGAGGTAGCAGCATATTTTGATATAATTTATCTCCAATTTTTAATTATAACACATTCGCTGTTCAATTCTTTCCAAAAATAAATACACCTACTCTGAAACTTTTGGAAAAACATATACCATGGAAACTCTAAAAGAAAGTATAGTAGAAAACTAATTAGCAGGATAAGTACAAAAAGCTAAAAAAAAACGTCGACTTGTAAGCCAAAGATCCCCCAAAAGTATAAATGTATAACATTCGAGAAACCTAAAATATATTAGCGTAGAACACGCAGATGAGGAAAAATATCGACAACCGCAGGGAAAAAAGGGCAAATGAGAATGGAAATGGAAAACAGACGGATAAGGCAATAAAAGAACTGGATACAAATAATCTGGTGATAGGAACATGGAATATAACAAGAATTACAGGAAAAAAGAAAATAGGAAATCGAAAAAGTAATCAAATGTGAGAAAATAAGCTCCAGAAATATAGTATTACACATAAAAATGGTTGATACAGTAACAACAGTAAAAGGTATACAACGGTGGAATGAACTGACAAATAGAAAATAATAGAATCCTACAAACAACTACAGAAGGTTATGGATAAAATAAGGGAATATAATGATAAAATAATAATAATGGAGGATTGGAACGCCAAACAAGAAGAGGTGAAAACAGGGAAATGGAGTGTATGGTCGGCTATGAAGAGAAAACGATATGAAATGGATTTAAAATGTTCTGTCAAGATTTACTTACCTGATTGTTGATAGGAATGTTCTGGTCCCAAAAACTGGAAGATAAATATGAGTTTGCGACAGAGGAAAGAAATGCAAAGCTGATAATAGACTTTATAACATATACACAGGATTTAAAACAAAATAAACAAAAAATCTATACAGAGAAAGTAGCAGAACTAGCAACTAATCATAGACTAGTAAGAGTGATTTGGAAAGTACAGAAACAAAATGTAGAGAACGAAACCGAATTTTTAAGGTGGCAATAAAAAAATTAAAAGATAAAGATAGCAGAAAGAAAAATGAAGAGGTGACGGATAATGAATTTCACAAATTGGAAGAACAAATAATGGAATTGGCATTGGAAAAGAAATAATCAAATAAACATTATACGGAAAAGCGGTAGTAATCCGTAAAATAAAAATGGTGGACAAGCAAAAAAAGAGAACAAAATGGTGGAGGAATGAGGTAAAACAGGAAAAGGAAGAAAAGAAGGAAGCTTGAAAGATACATTTGCTGACTACTGATTCTCAAGAAGATACGGAAGAATATATAAACATAACAAAGAGAGCAAAAGTAGTAGTATAGAAAGCAAAACAGAGAAGTAGGGAATAGTTCAACGAAATGTACAAGATAAACAGAAGGACGTTTTGTACTAGAAGGAGAAGAGGCAAAGACGGCCAAAAATAAAATTCTGGAAATATGGGAAAAATACTATTCACAGAAGTTTTACAAGAACTGTGCATTGAAGGAATGAAGATAAATCCAAGGCAACGGGAAGAAGAAACAGAACAAATAGAATTATATGAGAGGAAGTTGAGGAAACACTAAACAAAATAAAAACAGAGAAAGCTTGTGGAAGAAACAATTTCGAACCAGAAATGATAAATTGAATGGGGGCAAAGAAAAGAATAGTTGTGGAGAATTTGCAACGCCTCATGCATCAGAAAATACCGGAGGACTGGAAAAAGAGAAAAAACGAACTGCGATAATTACAGAGCGGTATGCATTTCATCAGAATGTTTCAAGGCATACACTAGAATTGTTGAAAACAACTGAGAAAAGTGATAGACAATAAAGTCGATGATGAGGAAGCAGCATTTAGCCCTAATAATCAAACTGATGGCAATATATGTATAATGTGGAATCTATTGAAAAAAATAGAATAAGGTGGGAAGTTACTTTCAACATTTATAGATCGAAGAAAATCGTATGGCACAGTAGATATAAGCAATATCTGTAAGTGTTTTGAAGAACGGGATTTACGAACTCAGATAATAAATATCACGAGAAGTATATAAAAAACAGTAAAAGGAAGGGTACTAATAGCAGGAGAGAGATCAAATGAGTTTTTAATGGTGAAGGGACTGAAGCAGGGGGACAGTCTAAGTCCACCAGAGCTAGGAAAATTACTTTTAAAAAGTAATGATTTACGAATTACCAATCAGTGAAGTAATTTAATTACCAGAAATTCAATTGTTCAAATGAAACCGTAATTCAATCACCAATTACTTGGTAATTGTCATTGTACAACATAAATTACATTTTCAATTACTTTCAATAGAAATTGTCATATACTTGTATTTAATAGAACTTTCTTGTAAGTTGGAACTATCATTAGTGACGTCTAGATTCTCGAATCTAATAATGCTTAATTTTGTTGTTTCATTAACTACAGTAACCGACATACTTTATCACGTTTAAAGATTTTTTTAATAATTAAGTCTTATAGCGATTTACACCGTTTACCAAAACCATCCGTTGTTAGTTTGTTTTAATGTATCATGTAAGTAAATAAATAAAGCCAGACATAAGAATGGTATATTTTTTATAATATATTCATATGTACAACATATTAAGGTAAGTATAATAAAATATGTAATAATAATAATACACTCAGTTTGTCTTCATCAGCACCAGTTTTTCAAGTAATTCGTCGTAAGTCGCATTCCTTCTGGGACTATGTGTAAATGTGGTAAACGAAATTTTTTTATTCCTTAATATGTAACGTAAAAAGGCCTTAGCTTATTTTTTGCGTTCTGGAGATTTAGCACCCAATCGAGGTCAGTAATTCAGGAATTGAGAATGAACAATATGAACATATAGGAGTTTTAACTGCCGATCGGACCATGTTCTTATCATGACTACAATTAGAAATCGAATACACATAAACAAGAACAAACAAAATAACGAACAAAGAAAATGGAACCTGCAAAGGCTAAATAACACCGCCGAAAGAAATAATTACATTAACGCAATAAACCAGTAAACTAGAACCAAAATCTATAACTGAGGACCCACAACAAGAATAGACAATAATAAACGAAGCAGTAACTAAAAGAATGGAAACCAATACAGTGAAAAATACAAAGAAAATAAATGATTGGTAAGATGATGAATTCAGAAACATAGTTGAAGAAAAAAAGTAACTCTGAAGAATTATCAAAATAACCCTTTGGAAAAAAATAAGTAAGAACAGAACTCCAAAAAAATTGAAGCGAACAGAGTAATCAGAAGGAAGAAGCGTGAAAACATGGGAAAAAATAAAGAAATAGAAAATTACACTATATGACACAACTCTATAAAATTCTATAAAATACTAAAACAAGAAACTGAATATAAAAATACAACCCCAAGATCGTGTAAGGACAAGCAAAGAACCCTAATGGAAGAAACAAACGACATACTCGAGAACCCCTCGATAAGGACACATGAGCTATCGTAAACTAACCTGATGTTGAAGGGTAGCCAGATGTGAACGTGCATGGGGTAAAGATGGTCCAGATAAATTCGCCGAGGCAATGGACGTAAGAATATTAACATTAACCAATAATTCAGACGTCAAAAGGCATTCGAACTTCCAGATCCTCCATATAACCAAAGGTTCGCCAAACCAATTCGCCGTTAATTGAAGCACTACGCAGAGGGGGCATACAACTTGCCTGTACGAATTTTCAAATGGAAAAGAATGTGTAAAACCAACCAAATGTTCAACAATCCAGGTTATCAAAACTTCCCAAAAGAAACCACAAAAAAACCCTGAAAAATTGGAGGGTTCCCATAAGATAACAACACTGCAATTGTAATACATCAAGCCAGAAATTTGTTAATAACAAAAGCAGATAAAGTTGCCTACCTAGTCAGGTAAAATTTATTGAGGATTTAGGAACAATAAATGCGAATAGCAGAATTTAGTTAATTATTAGAAATGTTGCTTGCCAGACCACCTATTAACTGTAACAAAATGCTTAAAAATAAAATACAACTGGTTAATTTTCACTAAAGCATGCGAAACTACAAATTGAAGCCACCTATTAATGGTAATAAAATGCTTGAAAATCGAATACAACTAGCAAATTTTCATTAATACATGGGAAACCACAAATTGCTGATAATGCTGATAATTAATATCCAAAGTACTGTCAAATTCGGAAGTTCTCTAAACTCTCAACTTACAATTCGTATTAAAGAAATTTACCTTACTGGAAAATTAGAGTTTAAACAGTCGTTACAAATGTATTTCAATAATACTTCTGCTTGTGCTTAACTGGAAGAGAGTTCTTACGTTTAAAGAGAATTACGGAGCTAGTATCAAAATAATTAACAAAACATAATTGATAGATCGTTAAATTTAATAAAGCAAATAGTATATAGCCAAGTACATGTACATTTCGAGGTTAAATCCATCTGATGCTTAAGTGAGTAGATCTTTGAGTGAGAATGTACGGAGAGTAATTTTGATTCAAACAAAATTTATCCATATTCCTCAGATCATTTCAATATGTTCGAATAACATAGTTATTATAATAGAAGGCATTTTAAAAAAATCTTCAGCCCTTACTCTGCAGCAATTTTAATCAGTTACTTACTCAGTTAAATTGTAATATAGCTGGTGACGTGTTAGACCGTGCACGTACCTCATGGCTAAGACTGAGTTTAAGTATTTACTATTAGTTATCATACCCTTAAATTTACAACCAGGGTACCTGTTTTACCCACACGTCCATTTTCTTTAACGGCATACAAAGTAGTAAAAATAGATAAATATAGCTTTCAATAACAGTTTATTACTAAGTAAGAAGTGTGTGTAATTACTTACTTGAATGATTGTTACTTTTTGATTCATTTTATTGCACAACATTTAACGGAGGTACAGTTTGTACTATGGTTGCAGGTAACGGGTAATTAAAAAGTGTTTCGGTGCCGGGCGGCTATTGTATAGTTCCTAATTAAGAAATGCAATTATAAATCACTTAAAAATCAAATGTCAAGTTTAACAGTTAAGTATAATAGTAGTTGCATTCGTAAATTAGGAACTATGTCATAGCCGCCTGGGATTGATCACGCGTTATATGAAACTAAAGTGTTTGGCAGGCCATTCCTATATTACAAAATTTTCCTTTGCTGTTGATTCACGCACATGCTTATGCACTTGCAAACTGTCATTCTTAACCTATACAAATATTCGATATATAGGTTGTGATGTACCGTCAGATCACAATCTGCTACAGATAAGTCTAAAATTAAAGCTTGCCACTACCAAAAATAAGAGCAAGTCTCAAAAATTAGATGTCAATAAGCTAAATCAAGAAAAAATCAAAACAAAATTAAAAGCAGAAATAAACAAAAAATTGAAGAAAATACGAGATAACATCAAACACTTACCGATATTTGGGAAAAGGTTGAGAACGAAATGCGAGTAATTGCAATGAAACAGCTTGGATATCACAACACACTTGCCAAAAAGAAATGGATGAAGGAGGAGATCATAGAACTAATGGATCAACGACGTAAATATAAGAACCGTGACAATAACGAATACAAAAGACTAAATACACTAATAAGGGCTGAAATTAGAAAGGCTAAGGGAGAGTGGATACGGAAAGAGTGTGAGGAAATAGAAGAACTGCAGCGAACACACAACACCCTGGGAGAACACAAGAAATTGAAAGAAGCTGCCGGTGTATACAAAATAAAGAGGACTTCTACGTCGACGAACGATAATGATGAGATAATAATAGAACTGGCAGATAAGAAGAGACTATGGACAAGATACATAGAGAACTTATTTATGGATAACTCAAGACCAGAACTGAAACCAAAATTAAAAAATCAAGAATTATCAGGACCACCAATATCACTGGAGAAAATCAAAAAGGCTTTAAGAGATACAAAAAATAATAAAGCAGAGGGGCCTGATGGATTACCAGTAGAAATACTAAAACTGGTTGATGAAGAGAATATTTCTCTTCTTCAGAAAGTGTTTAACTACATTTATGACACAGGATGCTTCCATAAAAAATGGTTAACATCTACATTCATTCCCCTACCAAAATATAAAACTGCTCGCGGATGTAATGATCATAGATTAATAAGCCTTATGAACCACTCGCTTAAAATTTTTCTAAAAATACTGCACAATAGAATATATCGAAAATGCGAACGAAACATAGGCCCCAACCAATTTGGCTTTAAGTCTGGAATGGGAACTCGTGAGGCACTTTTCGGCATACAAGTGCTCTTACAAAACTGCCGAGATGTAAAGAAAGACGTGTTTCTTTGTTTCGTCGATTACGAAAAGGCATTCGACCGTGTCCAGCATCAAAAACTTATGGATATCCTTAGGAAAACAGATATAGATGAAAAGGACATACGATGCATTGAAAACTTGTATTGGTATCAGACAGCTCATATAACTACGCAAAATATCAACACTGATGATGTTCAGATCTGCAGGGGTGTGCGACAGGGATGCGTGCTGTCTCCCTTACTTTTTAATCTATATTCTGAAACAATATTTAACGAATCCTTCGAAAATCAAGAAATGGGCATAAAGGTAAATGGGGTACCAATTTCAAACCTAAGGTATGCTGATGACACAGCTCTTATTGCTAACAGTGTCGAGGAACTTCAAGAAATGTGCAGCAAACTGAATGAAAATAGTAAAAGATATGGACTCACCATCAATGCGAAGAAAACAAAATTCATGATAGTCAGTAGAAATAAAGATCCACCTAACAACAGAACAATTCAAATAGACACTATACAAATAGAAAGAGTACAAAAATACAAATATTTGGGATGCTGGTTACACGCGGACTGGGATCCGGAAAGAGAAATTAAATGCAGAATCGAAATGGCACGTGCTGCCTTTATGAAATATGGGAAGATCTTGCGCTCCGATGACTTATCGCTGAACCTACGCATGCGCTATGCTAGATGTTACGTTTGGTCAGTTCTATTGTATGGAGTTGAAGCGTGGACACTAAAAACAAGCGCGATCAGGAAAATAGAAGCCTTTGAGATGTGGTCATATAGACGTCTACTGAAGGTGCCCTGGACGGATAGGGTAACGAACGAAGAAATATTGAGAAGAATGCGAAAAGACCGCGAACTGTTTACAGTAGTAAAACAGAGGAAAACCGCATACCTCGGGCATATCATCAGAAATGAGAAATACAATCTTCTCCAACTACTGTTCGAAGGAAAAATTGAAGGAAAAAGAGGAGTAGGAAGAAAGCAGATGTCCTGGGCTAGAAACATAAGACAGTGGACTGGTTTAAGATCAATAGGGGAACTAATTAACACCGCAAGAGACAAGGGAAAATTTAGAAATGTGGTCGCTAACATCCAATAAAGATATTGGATAGGCAGTCTAAGAAGAAGAAGAATTGATTCAATCAATCGCTCCCCTAGCCATTCTTCATATAATTCAATCAATCGTTCTTTTAAGACATTTACAACCCCTTCTGCGTGTTTGCCTACGACTCTATCGTATATTCGCGAGCCTTCACGTAATATAGTTTCTTGACGGTTTTCCTGACAAGTCTGGGTAAAATTAGTGGTTTTGTTAAATAATGGTCAAAATCATCGGTTGCTCCATACGTTCCAATTATTACAGTTTCGTATCCAAACAGAGACATACGCAATATCAATATTCTTTCTGAAAGAATCATAACATTTTGAATATATCTTCTAATTAAGGTAACTACGCCAGCTTTCGCTCTCTGTGACTTATCGACCCTTGTCCAAAAATGATTATAGTCGCCAATTGCTTACTTCGTTGTGGTTTCCTTTTTAGTTTTTGACAGGAAGGTAATATTACTTTGAAGTTTCTCCAGTTCATTTCTAACTTCTATAAATTTATTCATTATGCTCAAAAATTTGAAAATGATTTCAAATACATTTATGTTTCGTGTAAGGGAACAGACTTGAATTTGCTCGACTGCTAACGCCATTTCCTCGACGTATTTAACAATATCACCGATCTTTGTTTCTACGATCTTCCGCCATTTACCAACCTATGGAAACTGTTTTGACTAGTAGTTTTCCCGAAAACATTATGCAATGGCCATTTCATGAATATTATTGCAATAATTTTCTTCCTTTGTGATTCATTAGGGTACGATGTTATAAGTTATGAACATGCTACTCGCAAATCTTATACATGTAGTACAAAACTTCGAACATACCTTTGGAAATGTTATTAGAGAACTTACCTTTTTGAACTAGATTAGGTAGAATGGTAGAAATATATTTCGCTAATAATATTTAAATCTTGTTACTTATCATTGCCTCTTTTCATGCATGGAAACCATTAGATTGAAGCATTTTTATCAAATGAATTAGTCGTACCTGCAGTTATTATTTTTTAATTGACCAGGAAGTCATGTTTTATGCATCACCTACCACGCCAGCTTATATTACGCAAATAAGGTTTAGCAGAAAAAGAAATCCTAGTACACATCGATGTCGCTGCCCTCCTTTATACAATTCAATTTTTATACCTCTATTTATCTTGAAAGTGTTTTACTCGTATATTTTTGTGTTAGTATCGGTATTTAATTAATGACGATTAAGATGCTTTTTCATATTGAATTGAAACATAATAAAAGTCACAGGATGATGGTTTTCAAAAACTTCTTGATTTATGCACAAACTCAAATTCTTTTTATGTGAATACACTTCATGTAGAAAATCTTCCACAGCTGGAAATATACTCGTTCATAATGAAGCTCAAATATATATTTAAATTACTATTGTTTTCCTTTAGTATCAACATTACACGCTTTATGAATAGATAATTACTATTCGTAAACGCATTTGTGTTTCAGCATTTTACGTAACAAAGGCTTTAATTGAATAGTGTATACTGACATCATTGCGAGATTAAATTACAAACTAGCGTGTGCCTGCTTGTCAGTGATAATGAATAGAAGAAGTGAAAGTTCGCGTGGCGCAAAAAGAGTGAAAGTCATAACTGTATCATAACCGATTAGACGTAACTCTCAGCATTAGAGAAGTTACCTAACCGCCATTCATAAATTCTTTCCTTGCAGGAGCTGGTGTCAGGCGATTTGGAAGCAAGGGGTACAGGATGAACAACTTGACCTTCACCTACCCATCGTCGCCGCTGCTGACCCAGAGAGAAGACGTGCCCTGGACAACTATTTGCAATTCACTAACTCAGCCGGAAGCGTGTCGGGGCTCCGAAATTTGCGAATGCGTCCATGTCGAAGAGGTTCCTGTGGGCGCCACTGTCGAATTGGTGTTTTCCGATCAGGGTAAGAATGTTGGTTTTTCAGTGTCGACAAGGTTGATGAAGCAATGTCGCTGAATTCGACCAGTTGTTTTGTCAAACAATCGTCTTTCCATTTCCGGGGCAGCTTCGCAGGCCAGGCATTTGAAATGCAAATGGGCAACGTTAATGCCGAATGATATTTAAAATACAAAGGCGAGTTCAAAATGAAATACGAAATTGAGTATCCATTGATCGTGAATTACAATGACGAATAATTTGCGTTTAAAACAGAAATAATATAAATTAATTCTTCTGTCCATCTATGTAAATATTTGAAACAAAAATTTCAATAGAAGATGAAAGGAAAGTGTTTTATAAATTGCTCATACCAATATGAATTATTGAACGTTAAAATACAACTATTAGAGTGTTTATTAATAGTTCTACACTTTATTAAACATAAAGCAATGTTAACTGAGTAACTTAACTGCAACTAAATTTTAGCGCACTGTATGTTGTGGGATATGTGGGGCGAGTCACATGATTTCAAGTGTGTTGCATAATATGTCTAAGGGGGACTCTGGTACTCAGTTACGACAACATAGATCCCCGAAAAAGTTAAAGATCTCTTTATTGACCACAATGATAAGTTATAACCTTTTTAAAATGACAATAACCAGCGTTGCTTATTAACGAATAAACGATTATAATTATAAGGACATATTAGCAACTATCTCAATGGTAACTTCGAATAAGGTACCTAACACAGTTATTTGTGAGTACATGAAGTTAAAGTGAAACAGTCTTAATTTTTCTGAGTTAAGTCCAATAGGTTCAGCGTTTTACTTAGGGTACGATAAGGATATTCTTGGTTAAAGCATTAGGGTGATGTATGAACCGGGCCTAGTATTTAACATTCATGCAGTAGATGATTTCTTTAACAGTGTGAATTTTCAGGTTTCTGTGTACAATCGAGCATTACAGATTGTAGCGTAGTGTTTTGGACTGAAATCGCTATAGCTTCATTATTAAGAATTCGCAGGTGGCTAGCTGTAGCTGGATACCGTAGATGCAAATAGGTTTCACAATCACTTTGTAAAGCAGTAGTTTGATCTTCCTTGATATGTTGTTCTATTTTAAAATAGATTTACTGCAATTAATCAAATCAAAAGTGCCTTCAACTAGCTACAGTGGAACACGGTCACGGTTCTATTCTGAAAGCGTGGGTGTTTCTGTCTCGAGCAAGTCAGGAAGGACGTCGAAAATAGGCAGTTACTATTTTTTGGGCGTTGTTGGATTAGGAATTTGTTACACGACATTTACTAGATAATTGACTAGCTCGTAAAATGACTCAAATCGGGAAAGAATTACACAGGTCCGCTGCCCCAACCCGTAACAAAAAGGGTGGCCCGTTTCAGTCAGTGAGATGGGGGTCGGAGGGGTGCACTTACGAGACTAATCAGGGCAACGGCCTATCAAAAGGGAAGCAGACGTTAGATGCGAAGGCGCCACCACTTTCCTAATATGGGAAATACACATGTGGGCCCACTGATAAAAGTGAAAGCAAATGGGTACACCTTCTAACTTCAACCTTGGCAGTGCTTGGTCGACGGAACCACGAACAACAGCGTTGAACTTACCCTGCGGGAAAACTCTTTTGCAGTTTTCTAAATCCCTTCTACAAAAGAAAACACACACAAGTTCGCATGCAAATGACATAAACATCAAAGAGAAAAACACAGCTAATTGAAAAATGAACTATGAAGCAGGTTAGTAAAGGTTAAATTACGTAATGTTCAAACTAAATAAGGGCGCCAAACTTGATAACAAATAATCGGACTTTAATTTATTCAAGGAAATTACGTATAAACAATAAAACTTGACGGTAAACAATCAAATGTGGCTCAAATGCGGTAAATACTTTAATCGCCATAACGTCCGGCTAAGCATAAACATTAAAACTGACGGTAAATGTTTAATTCAGCTTACTAACAGCTGCAACAGTTCAAACGGTAAATTCTAAATGGACAGCAACGTTAAACAAAATGCCGACACTCCAATAAATTACTTCTTTCACTGCAATCTAGGCATTCTAAAACTGTTACAAAAAGGCGGTACGTTCAGGAGTCCAGGTTGCTACAACTCGATGTCCAACGAAGTTGTAGGTGGTCGTTTCTAAACAACTGCGCCAAAGACGCTTGAAGAAACTGCGGTACAGCCCAGGGCTGCTGTCGACGAAGGGGTGTACACGACGTAAACATCCCCAAAGAGGGTAACAAGATGGCAAGGATTCGAGACGATAACCGAAACTTTATTATGCCAAATTAGCCTCAACAGAGATTCACTAAATAATTAATCCCCCAAACGAGGCGTTATTCGAAGCTGTCTCTTTCGCGGTACTATGGTCTCTTGACTAACAACGGCATCGACAGACGTCACTTATAGACTCCAAGTCCGACAGTCAACACCCACATGGAGTTCATTTGCAAACACGAGAAAAGGCACCTTTATACCTGCGGAAAAACGTCAAAGCGCGGGACTCGCGGACGTTAATTTATGGAGGACTTTAGGAAAGTACCACTGCGTAAACGACATCAACCTATAGTTGAATTACGATACTACTCGAAAACCATTAATCATAACACAAACAATGCGTTTAGTTTGCGCCCACGGCTCCATCAAGCAACCGGTCCCTTATAGGTGATATGCGGGACTGCCGGAAGGACTTGGAGGTGTCACGCATTATTAAGCCGCGATCGCAAGTAGAACTAAACTTTTCCATCGATGGTGGGCACAAAATTTCCGGGGTTCTTTAAAATTTAAAATATTCTAACAAGGTTAGGGTTGCGGTATATAAATCATTACATCTGCTATAAGTGTAGCCTAGTTGAAGACGCTTATTTTCAACTTGTTTTGTACATGTTAGTCTCCTGTCTAGGATATTTGATTTCTTCTTTTTAGGACTGGTGTGTATTATTTGATAATGCTGTTGGGCATGTGTCACTTTTCAGGGCGAAGGTGATGTGTTGATTTGATGCTAGTCGACTTTATGCGCTTTTTGTAAGCCACTTTTCAGTAAGAGGCTACATTTGGATTTTGCTGAGAAGTCATAACAGCCGTATCGTTGGAAAATGTTGCAATATCTGTGTTAATTGACGTTGGGAGATAAGGATGAGCCGTGATTCAATCGAAGTCAAGAGGATATGGATGTTTCCATACTTCACTAAGGAGTAGTTTATTAGATTTTAACACTTTGCTTAGTAAATGGGTTGGGTTGCCTTTGATTTAATAGGAAGTGAAGTTGCTAATTTGGAATTATACTCCTTTCTTCAATGATAGGTTTTACTCTACGTAATATAGTTTTTTTTACTTACAAATTATAGGCACAAGACTGATTGCCCGCTATGATGCTGTTTGAGTCGGATCTTTAACTGAGTTTCAAATAATTATTAGCTGGACGATCTTTCACTGTGGCGGATAATATCCCACCCTTAGAATGTCGTTGAAGGTTATGTTCCACATTTTTAGGCTTTCGTGTGCTAATTATTTTAGTATTTGTTTTTGTTGCCAGGTTATAACCTCGTCGAGTTTTAGGGCTGGAGTTCTTGTTAATTACAGATATCTCGAAGTTTTTGATTGGGAGGTCTATCTGATGTAGTGACCGTAGAAACTGTAATAGATTTATCTTATATCACACTTGGATATGGTTTGAGTACATCGCCTAAGTTATCAGAAAATGCGTCAGCGTTCTCCTGGTTTTTATTTGTCCATTTTCCATCACTTGTGCTGTTCTTTTATGGATCTTATATTTTTTTGAAACTTTCCACAATGGATAGTCAAATTTTTCTGTAGCTTACAAGTTTTCTACGAAAGTTTATCTGCCTGGATTTTTATATTGATTAAGAATTTCTTTTAATTGTTTAACTTCTGGATTGAGTTTGATTTTGTCAATAGGGGCATGGGTGATTTTTTAGCGTTTCCGAGGTCTTCTGTTTCGTCAATTTTTGTATGTTTTTATATGTACAGTACAATATCCAGGATAGCTATTATTTTGATACTCTGGGGTAGTTTTCCATGTGCCCTGTTGTATGGCTTTCGTTGAGCGTTCCATTGATCAATCAATCTCTTGATCAATTTTCAGTGACACGTTTCAGATAATATGGCTAGCGACTAGCGAGGTTATGTCTAAAGGTATCTAGCCAGTATTTTCGTTGATCAAGATGGGTAGTTTTGTTTTATAACAAGTTTCTAAAGGTGACTTAACTCAATTACTAAGAATTACAGAAATTAAGAAGATCTGGAGTTAGCGTCCACCTGTGGTTGGCTCGATGACAATCGTTGAAGATTATTGCTCTGTATTGCTAGATAAAATTGTTTACCTCGTGGCTTTATCACCGTGAAACTTCAGTGCAGGAATACGCAGTGACCTCTTTTCGGAGGCACTCTTGCATAGCGTGTCTGGTACATTTCACACAACGTACATTTTGACCACAGTATTTTTGGGTGTGTCCATTTCGTTGATACTTAAGACATTGTGGTACTTCGCGTTTGAGATGGAGGTTCTAGTTTTATGATAGCATGTAATAATTTTATTACGTTACAAATATCATTCAGTTCACAGGCTAACTTAGTGTTCAAAATACGGAGGCACCTTCCTGCTTTGTTAGCGGATAATAGATATGGAGATTTTATAAGCCTTCAACTTCTATCAACACTTCTAAAATTGATTGTACCGTTTCTATTTGTTTTCTTACTGCGGCCTAAGGAAGCTGATATAAAAGGGTAGCTTGAGTCGAGCAATTTGTTGCCTTCAATTTGCATCTTTGGGTTTTCAAGCTATAGAGTTTCGTAGTTACAAAAATACTCTATAAAGGCTACTATTGGAAGTTAAAAAGCTGTTAAGAAAAGCCCCGAAACCTATCACTTTGTTTCCCTTATTAGATTTTTTATTAATTCAATATTATGTTTTGTGTGCCTTTCAGAATTTATATTGTTTGTTTGTTTGATGCATAACAGCCAGTTCTAAGCTTGAACGTGTTATATCCAATTCAAGTTATTTACTAACAAATTAAATAAATCGCTGCTTGAGATATGTATGTACACAAGTTTCTAAATAATCGCCTGGGACTAATGTTTGGAAATAACTCATGCATGGCAGTATGTATGAATAAGCATAAACTAAATACATACAAGATCGCTTTCTCTGTATGCAAATTGTGACCTCATAAAGATACATACTATTCTACTAGTTACATTGTCGATATTACATATATTATACAAATTGGAAGTGGTAGTTTCACTGAGAGAACTAAATGAAAGGATCTCCAATGTAAGAATTAGCAGATAATGACAATGTACCTAACTTAAAATTCAGACAGAGAAACGCTTAATATAAAAGGAAACGGGAACAATAGCAATTTTAGAATCAGAATGTACAATATGAACACTAACTAACGATTTTGTTATAAAAATGCGAAACTTAGCAGCGTCTACGAAACAACAACGACAGCCTTGTGTTGATAAATGAACCATTTGAATTGAGGGCCATTCACGGAAAATTATGAGCCCGTCGTCTTGAAAATAGGAAACCCAAAATACTTTTTTATTTGCGAAATATTTATATATCTACTTATGAAGTTCATCTACTTGTTTTCTAAATCGAAGGCTTGAAGATTGCCGTAAAGGAGATATTTAGTTATGTCAATTGCTAAATCCACATGAACTTCATTAATCAAGTATGTACTCATCTGTGATTTGTGGCAGGTTCAATATTAATTTAAATATCGCAGTATGCGGTGGTAAGTATATTAAGTTGTTTATTTTTAAAACTGTAGGGCTGTCTACTTCCGCGAAAAACGACGAAAATTAACAACTATAATAAATACTGAAAATGCAAAGCTGAAACTGAAAATTAAAGTATGGACGCTATTAATAGCATTGGAAAGGCCGATTAATGAAAATATGGAACTATAAATCACAGATGAGGAAGAATGAACGCATAACTTCAAACAACTATAAGAACACAACGTGGAAACAGCTATAGAAGTGGAAGAGAATGTAGAGGGACAAGTTGGGGTGTTATAGGTGAAAAATCATGTACTGCAGTGCATGTGTTTATTTGTAACAGTCAGCTGAATAAGTGCAATAAATATTTATTATTATTGGGTGAGGCGCCACCTTATCATTTTTATGAATCTATGCTGTAATGGGAAAGCTCCAATAGGGAAAAGCACTTCACAAGGTTTTGGCACTGGGCTTACCCAACACACCGAGTAGAGTGGGGTGAGTTCACGTATACTCCTGAAAAGTTGGACTGAATGTTATCTAATGTGGTTATACTAAATATACACCAGGTTATAGAAAATTCTCAGCCGCCAGCTGTGGGCTGAAACAGTATCAAGTTGATCCTTAATTTTGGACTACCCTTATGCCTGACGTCATATAGCTTATTTCCTATAAAAAATTGTTATGGCCTAACAGCAAGTTAGCCAAGGTTTGAATTCGCGATTAGCGCTCCAAAACGGGGATAAGTTCAAAATTTAAGTCCGTTAAGCGGATTGTGCATAAAGTCTTATTTAGAAGTACAGTTAATAACACAGATATATAGTTAGCCAAATCCATTCATAATTAGCAGACAACATGAATCCGAGTCTGACAGGTTGATAGCGATCGCTTTAAGCTCGAGGAAATCCTGGAGAGTTGGTGGTTAGCAAGTTCAGAAAGCCAGCGAGAACCTTGGCTTAACTTCGAGCTCGGAGAAGAACGACGCCAGTTGCAATTCAAAGTGGCGATCGATAATTTGGCGTGATGCTTGTAATTTTCGATATAAATCATATTTTGAAGTTTTACTATATTTCTCCAGGACGTTGAACTAAACTTCAAGTAATATTGCACTTGGAGAAGCTTACATTTAACCGGCAACAAAGCCGACGATGCCAAAAAGACCACACATCTATCTCATCGTACTCATGAGAAGGCTAAAATGGGCACGTGTTAACTGCACGTTACTTGGCTGATACAGGAGCGGTACACATGAAGACGAGATGCAAATAGAAAAATGACCTCAGTTACATTGGGATGGCGGTGCTAAACATACGATCATTTACAAAATTCATATTAGTCGGTGCGTAGAAAATTCTATAGCTGTTGTTTAGGACACCACCTAGACTGTAATGAAAATGCTTAGTTGGTGCAAAACTCGCGGAACTGTACTGTTCTTTGCAATCGAAAATAAAACAGGAAATTTCAAAAAAGATAATATTTATAATATTACATTTAACTGGGTCAGCCTTGCAGCTGCTACCGCAGCAATGGTTTCTAACGCAAAGCCTAAAAATTCCACCCTCGCGTTATCAGTAGGGCCAGCGCAGCAAAATAATTCTATAGGGAAAAACGATATTGCTATACGTGGTGTAGAGTGCTGAAGGCGTTACTGCACTACGAAAGGAGATACGCCCCAAAACTTATTTCACGACAACAAGTTTACTTTAAACACTACACATTTTAAGAAACTCTTCAGTTTTGCAAACAAAGGATCTTACATTATTTAACACACCTAGTTGGCTTTCTGCTCTTGCAAAAGGTTTTTTGAGAGACTTTGTTTTTTCTGGCCTTCTTTTAACAGCAGCCACACGACACAGGTTCAAAGCCTTGATCAAAATCTTATTTTTATATATATCTTGTAGTCACCGATTGGCACGGATATATTCATGATAACCCTTTCGTCGATTATAGAAGACGACGAGCTACCAAAAGTATTATTATTTTCCAAGACTAAGTTACTTTCATTAAAACGCATGATTCACTAATAACGTCTGGCCCTACTCCGAGCATACTTTAATAGCTTTTAAAAATCTGTCGCTGTCTTTTCAAGTTTAAAACGAAATTTTAGATAAACAGTACTTTTTAATTAGTTCCGTCTTAAGAATTGGTACAGTAAAGAAAATGAAGTTACAAAAAGCATCAGCAGTCCCAGAGAGAATGACTTTTTGACACAAGCTCAACGGCAGATAACTCAAAAAGCATGGGTTTACTACACAATATCACTTCTGCTCTACCCCAGTTATTACATATTGAATTTTTTTGATAGCATCATTGTATGGAAAAAACTTTGGAAACGAAGTCTGTATCGGTACGCAAAAGATAACCGTTATACTAATATCAACTATAATTAGTTTATTTTAGGTTAGGTTAGATTATGTTTAAAATGCCAGTGTAATTTTCTAAAGTATGGCAAGAAGCTAATCTTTTCAGTGGTGGCGTCAAGATGTGGAAAATTACTTTTGCCGATTACAATTCCGTAACAGTTAGATATTTAGCCCTGGACAATTTTGCCCCGGCTAGAGTCAATTGAGACACCGGTAGGTTTTATATAACCATAAATTCTAATTACATAATAGCTTAGAATAATCAAATTCAAAGATTGCTCCCCCAAGCACTAAACAGGTTTCAACCACTTCTTCAAAAAGTGTATTTAACGGAATCTTCTTACAGGAACTTACCTTTTTGATGTAAATAGTTGCTTACATTCGAAATAACAGAACGCGTATTTTAACAAACATGTGTATATTGACTGTTAAAGTCTCCAGGAAGTACACATGCATGAGCAATATGAACCCTAGGAAACGCCACCATAAATACAAGCTACCTTTTCGCTATACCATTAATAACCCACAAATGTCGGTTTAATTAGTTAACATGAATATAGCCCTGACGGGCTTAATTATTTAACTCTAATCGAACACATAATACATAACTTGAATCTTTCAACGTTCATATGTCTACATCACTTCTACTTTTAACTCCCTTTTGTGGAAAACACAGTGTTTCATGCGATATACAATATTACATCTACTATGAACAACTAGCAGAGCGTTGTTGTTGTACTGGAAGCGTTCCCATTAGAGACCGCCATCACACACCCCAGGGGGGAAAATGACTGGTTTCTTTGAATATTATATACAGCTCGAAAGCTGCCATGATTAGTAAGCGAAGGGAAATTACAATTTCCTTGGAAGGCGGTTGTGGGAAGCGGGAGAAAAGTAGCCGTATAATCCACTTAACATGAAACGGAGGGTGTAACCAAACGAATGCACCAATGCAGAAATACACTCGGTGAACTTGTAGTTCGTAAGGGAATCTCTTGTCAGATCCGGCTTAAGCGGTCAAGAAATAATTCTGCGTAATTCAAACGACTAAAGATTCCTAAGGTACAGGACTAATTGCCCGTATTTAACACCACCATGGAAACACTTAGAAGAGTCCTTTATCCAGCAGTGGATGTACACGGGCTGAAAAAGAAGAAGAGAAAAACCCCACCACAAACGATTGTGTCAACAGCCACGAGCTAATGAGTCGAAAAGCAACGGTAGCAGGCACGGTTGGATGGTAAACCTGAACTATTAATTTTCCGGCGTCGGCTTACGAGCGAGCGAACTTTTTTCATTTTCGATTTCCTTCTGTGTGTCGTACTCGAATTAAGAACGTCGAGTACTATTAGTGTATATTGTTGCCACCAAATCAAAAATTGGTATTCCAAAATATTTATTTTTAGGAATTGGTAATAAACGTGTATTTGACTTTAATATTGTATTGGGGGTGTTGTTACCTACAAATATAGTAAATTTGCAAGAAAACATAGGTACATGTGGTACCGTTGTCAATTATTGCCAAAGTTTGAAAAAATATTAACATAAAATCTAGGTATTAGATTTTTGAATTTGATAATATGTTATTTTATTATACCTGCATCATAATCGCCGTTTAAAGCACGCCTGAGCGTGCGAAAACAGGCGATTAAAGCGCGCCGAGTTTTAAAGGTTGTCCAGGAAACGATTGAATGCAACAACGGACGTGGACGCGACAAAAACGTAAACAATTCTCGTAACTATAGTAGCAATATTATTATGCCCTCTGGATTTATCACGACAAAATTATTTCTAAGTTTGTAGTGCGTAATTTATTTCCAGTATTGCAGGTATAATAAAAAATAGCGTAAAGTATTTTATCACAGCATGTGTCACAAAATAGTTATATAGAAGTAATAGTATTTACATACCGAGGTGGGGAGTGTTTCATTACTGTCGAGAAATTAAGTAGTAGTTAACTTTATCTCGAGACGGGAATGAAACTTTCCACCGTGGTATGTATACTATTTTACTCACAATCGGTTTTTGTCATTATTTATTTAATTAGGTAAGTTTCAAATAATACGTATTTTTATCGCAGTTTAATAAGTCAGTTTAACAAAGGAAACTGCGACGCTGTTGCTAGGTAACATGACAAGTTTATTGAAAGTGACGTTTAGCTAGCCGGGAAAGTAAAGTAAACAAGGACTCGCTTTCCTACTGTTTTGAAGGTTAGAAACGTACCTATTATTAGCCGATTGTGAGTAAATAAATTTTTTACCTTATGGGGAAATAAAAAAATACAAATTCCGGTAATTTTATTTTTTCTTATAATATTCAATGTGATATACTATACCAATACTGAAATAAAACATTATTCAAAAAAAGTGTATTAACCGATGTTAGGGACTGCAAATTTCATTTATTGTTTCTGTATTGTGTGAAATTCTTCGTAGTAAAATACGCTACTCATCTTTAGGATTTACTTATATTGAATCTAATGATTCGCTGAACACTTCAAAGTTGTCAGGGCAGTTACCTAAGCATTGCCAGTTTTAATAGCAGATCGTATGGATCGTATTTAATTTAACTAACGTAACACATTTACGAGCTTGCTCTATAGTCTGTATATCATTTATTAGAAAGTGATTGCACTTGTTTATTTTTCTTTGGCTATTGCACAATGCACAGTGCACATTCCATTGAAGAATGGTCTTTTGTCAAGTATGTTTGTACAGTAGTTTTCTTGGTAATGCAATAGTATAACAAAGCGTTAGATAGTGTAGTGTCATGGTGCGGTATGTAACGGCTGTAGAATACGTTTCTTTTATGTTTATCGTTTTCGTAAATTTGATTATGTAAATATCAGTTCATCTTCACCTTCATGCTATAAATACCTACAGGTTGTGAAGTTATAGCAGATTATATTAGCTTGTGTTTCCATTATATAATTGCAGCTTTGTCACTTTTTTTTATTCTCTAGCCTCGTTTTGTCTGGGAAATGGAAAATGTAGTCATCAAAATTAGCATTACCCTGCTTGACAGGGTTAACAGAGCACCACCTACAATTATAAATTATTATTACCGTAGTGTCACAAGAGATTTCGAGAGGTTTACTGTTTTTTTCCGGGGAGTGCTAAGTTAACGTTTGCTTTTATAAATCAAGTGACAGATTTTTCATACCTATGGCGCCATAAATTTTATAGACAGCGCCATCCCCAATTAGATTATACTATACGAAATTACTGCGACTATTTCCCTCACACATCATAAGCCAATCAAATCTTTTACATTTTTGAGATTCATCCAATCAGATCCCAATTATACGATAATTTGCACTAATGCAAATTGCCTCGTCATCTAATTAGTGACGCGCATGAATGGATTAACGAGATTCCCACTACTATCTATCGAAACCACTGCCAAATTGGACCAAATTGGCGGGGAAAGAAGACCCTGTTAACTTTTGTTAGGAAATCAGTCTGCAAAATACCCCTCTTGCATACCAAATTTATTCTAATTTTGTCTCACCCACAAAATTGTCGACGATTTGGCATGCACTAGGGGTATTACCAAAGAGCATATAATTACATGCTCTTTGGTGTTACTAAAAAAACCTGCAATTTTAAAAAGGTTATAGCTTGCGCTATTTAGGGTAATTATAATTTTGGTTTAAGCACCCATTAGTTTCCCGAGTGTTCACTGTTGTTATCAAGGGGGTGCTAAGTTAGCGGCTTCTCCACCAATCAAAGACAGGCTTTTGAAAATCTAGTTCTAAACTCTTCAGGCCTAGCGCCGTCTGGCGCTATAAATTTTATAGTTGGCTTTGTATGTTACTCACTAAATTCCAAAGTAATTGAATATTTTCGTTGTCTTACCGCGCATATAACTAAGAAAAAAGATGTCTTTGTTGGAAATTCCAATACAACGTGTGTATGTATGAAAACATAAACTTCTCGTTATGGCCGTTTGCCGCAGTACCAATATTTTAAAAAGTTTGCTTGGAACGCAGACCTGGGCCTATCTCACGGTCTATAGAAATGAATATAAATATAACTAAATATAACTTACATGTCCATTTACCTACAATATTACAGGTGGATAATAGCTTTCATGAAACTTATTGCGAGAAGCAAATTTATAGTGATTGCATTGCAGCCCTTGCCACCACCGGCTTCGGGTATATTATTTTACTACAAACGTTAAAAATTTCTAACGCTTATTTTAATCCACAAGTAGAGGATACAGGACTCTTTGATAAGACAGATATTAGTCAAAAGTTAAAAAGTTTTGAAGTGTTGAGGCGAGGCCAAATAAAGTTCTTTGATTTAATGTTGTTCGAATGTTATTAGTCTGTTCTACATATTACTATAATCTCATACTTTAAAAGTAGCAGAGTTCTTTTTTTTTGTTTTATTTTATAGGATAGATACGTATTGTATGTTTTGTTATACAAATATTGTTATTAAAGTAAAGTTTACCGTCTCCCAATGTTGTTTTCGTAACAAAAATATTGCCAATGTGAGATGCGGTCTGACACTGACAATCTACATAATTTAAGCATTCTATGGAGTGCCTAGATCGTGGGGCAAGATGAAAATAACCCTATTTAATTATTTTTTTCAATTGGATGTCTTTTTCTACCCTTCCAGTAGGTTAGGTTTCCCATGGCCCACAGTAATCGAAAGTAATTTTAGTTTAGCTAGAACGAATCTTGTCTTTGATGTAAGAGCCTACCCAGTATAATAATTGATTATGATTGACTTCTTCAATGATCTAGCTCAGTCATCAATTATTAGAACATAATTCTCTTTCCTCTCATGTTGGGACTAGCAATTTAGTTATTTTAAATTGAATATTATATTATGTTCAAACTAATCATCTAGGGTGTAGCTTTCTTTCTATTAAATTAAACCTTAAAGTTCAGCTAATAATTCAGTTCAAAATACATAAACCACTCTTCATCCGGCAGGCCTCTGTGGAGTAATCTCGTTGCAATCCAGTTTTAGCAATGGTTTAACGTAACCACTAATTCAGAAGATTTTACATGTACCTATCTCAAGGCATCCGCAAGGATCTATATTGGGCTCATTGTTATACTCATTATATACATATGTTTTTATGAATTATATAAAATTCTGTAAAGTTTACATTTATGCTGATGGCACCCAATTGTGCCTAGCGCTTAATACTTTTAATTGGAAGAAATCAGTTAATGAGATAAATTCTGATCATAATTATATGCATGAGGCTTCTGCTCAGCATTCACTCAAAATTAACCCTGATAAATCGGTAGTACTATTGTTTGCCAATAATAACGCATGTAGTTACTTACATTCTTTACTAAACATGCATGTTACTCGGAACATTCCTCGTAAGTGGACGTTGTGGCACCAAATAATTTAAAAAATCAAATTAAACTAGGGGTAAAAATATCTTCACGTTTCTAATAATTTACATACATTTTCAAATAAAAAGCAATACCGGTTGTTAAATTCGAGGGGCACGCGGCTGTGATTCCAACGTTTAGCTGGATATTGCAAGGGAACGGGTTATCCCTACATGTGCTACGGAGCACTTCTGGAGTCCGTCTTAAATAGAACCCATTTTTCGTTGACACCTTCTTCTGCCTTACAGCAATTACGCTGTATCTGTTGCGTTCAATTTTCGTCAAGGGTAAAGCCTGAACTATGTGCAAATTGTTCCCTTTATCTGTATTTCGTTTAAAGCAAAAATAAAACTATTACCGGTGACGGGATTCGAAATTGAGCGGCTGCGAACGAGCCGATACATTCGTTTTATTGTTCGACGGTAGTTTACGGGTAAGGCGGTGCCTGAGCCAGCGGGAGGCTTCGAATTCCTTCGATGCTGCTATATTTAACATAACGTACTTGTTTGTTGCTCCTTTTTTATCTCATACAACATTTATCCTGTATCGCTTGAATTCCATTTTTGGCCAGAATAAAGCTTGCGCTATCTACTAATTATTACTTTTATTTATTTCTAAGTTAATGCAAAAATAAACAAAAATTATTTCTTAAAGTGCTCACCCTGTATATCTTTGTTTGAAATTTTCTCCGTTTCATGCTAGGTAGATATAGAATGTGTATGCAAAATATTGTCATCCTCCAACAAATAGTTTTTGAGTTATACGCCAACAGACAGACAGACGGAATTGAGAAAACCTGTTTTTCGTCATCTAGGGATCCTGAAACGTGAAGAAGGTGATTTTCTCGCGATTACAATACTTCTTTCGTCTTTTAGACGAGGGAAGTAAAAATATTGTTATGCATTCTAAAAGCTTAGAACTAATATTAGATAATTCCATCCGTTATCGAGACCACATAGTAGCTTTATACAGCAAAAATAGTTATTTACATATTAAGGGCATAATCAATAGATTATATCACAAGGGAAGGTTAGGTTTTAAAAGATGGGTCTCATATTGCTACAGAAACAGAATAAATTTAGTAGCACTTGTATTACAAAATGAACGTTTTATGTTCAATTATTATTTCTATTTATCCCAAAAGGAAGTTTTCTTATCGCCATAAAAATAATATATGGACATTTTTTTACTGGTTGTTTAATAGACTAAAAGTTGTTAATGTGTTATACGTCAAAGATGATTATACTAATTTTCAAAACATAATTTTAGATTTTTTTCTGTGCAAGTCATCCCATTTTATGTCATGCTTAATTTTTCATATTTTTAAATAATTTATGCGACGTTTATCGCTTAAAAAATGTTCACTCCTTCGTAGACTGCGTCAACCGGCCTTCCTCTATGTAATAGTTTCAAGCGGCACGAAAACCCGAACTTGAAAACAACTATGAGGTTAACGTGCCACATATGTTCCTTGCCAATTTTTTTCATTTATGTGTCGCGCGTTTATATTTATTGGTGCACATTCGAACACTTCAATAAAGTCACCGTGAACTTGAAAGCTTGTTGCTAATTCCACTATTTATTTTTGTTACCACATCTGTACCGAGCAATAAAATCCCCGTGTATAAATAAAAATCACGAAACGTGCGCTCTCCAAGGTACTCAATTTGTTTGCTTTTAGGAGCTGATTCAGAGGAGACCGTCTTCCACTTGCATGGCTACAGCTTTTACGTCGTGGGCTATAAAAAGTTGGACCAACCTGTAAGCTTAGACGACCTCAAGAGGCTCGACGACGAGGGGAATCTGCTGAAGAGGAATTTCAATAGTCCTGCTGTGAAGGACACCATTCGAGTTCCTAGATTTGGGGTGGTAGCTGTTCGGTTCATCGCTAACAATCCAGGTGAGTTCGCGCTGGTGACACATCGTTTCCAAAATTTGATAATGATACTTTCAGGCTACTGGATGATTAGAGATGAACATTCAAGGCAGTGGTCGAGAGGAATGGACGTGGTCCTTCAGGTGGGCGATTCTTGCGACATGGTGTCTAAGCCGTCGAACTTTCCTACATGCGGCAGCTGGGTGGGACCTGATTTCTTTTTGGCATAGGACTACAACGCCTCTGCGCAGGTGTATGTTGAGTTAAACGCTTTCACGAAGAAAGTTCCTTTTTTATTCTTTTGTGGTGATCACGAGAACAATAGTAAACCAGACTAATATTAGCAAATGTGTGTGTATGTCAAACATCACTTAGTGGTATTGTGCGTAGGTAGTGTAAAATGAACAACTCATTTATAAGACTGCTATAAATATGTTTGAATACGTTTCAGATAATGACTGTACATCTTTTTTGCCGAAAAACCATTTTAAATTTTGGAAAAGTGTTAAGACGTTTTAATAAGGAAAATCGGAAGAAGCGGCCCTTTTTTGGAATTAGCTAAATGATAGCTTAAAACTGCAACGCTTCCTAAAAAATTACTGTGTAGCTGTATTTTTATAGGCAAAATTATATTCTGTGATTGAGAATCTTCTACAACTTTCGTATACGTAGCAAATAAGATTTAGCATAACTTTTTGTATAGAAATCCTGTATGTTAATATGTAAATGTTTATTTTGTTACTGTTAATACATATAATATTGTATAAAGTGATTTTTTTATTTATAAAATAGTACAGAATTAATAGACTTATTATAGAAGGACGGTTTACTCTGGTAGCACCAAATTTGATTAAGTTTGCTCTTTAAAAAACAAAACAGAATTTACAACAGAATCATATCTGGCGTGCTGCAGGAGCACTCCTATTCGCAGTCGCCCATGACATTTGATCCTAATATAGTCCCACAATTAGACCAGGAAGTCGCAGTTGATGATCGACCATTACCAAGAAAGTGGATAAGCGACGGTGTCGTTCTGAACTTCTTTGGGGGCGGATTATTTGAATACGGCCACTTTAGCCATGATGGCTTTGTTTGGCTCTGTCAAAAAAGTTGTCAGGGTTTGTATCATTAGGGGCCAAGAGCTCATGGCAAATTTTAACTCAGTCCTGTTTGTGCAATGGTGTCAACATTCGAAGCAGCCACTGGGCTGAGATCTTATTCATATGCTAAACGTTATGCAGTATTGTCATAATCGTCACTCTTTACAACCTTGGCTATTGTTTTAATAGTAATTCGCGTATCCTCCATTATTAATTTCCCCACTTTGGCCAGTTTCGTGGTTCTGCGCCCTCAGGTTTCCTCTGCTACGTTTAAACTCATTTGACCATTAAAGGACGGATATTTCAGTAAAAAAACACTTTTCCCCGTCAAGAATGAAATTACTAGCCGGCATTGAATATTCTTCAAGGGTTAGTTTTAGGGGTATTCCCCGACATTGAAAGCTGCGGCCAGGAGAATGGTTTCAGGATTGTTGCTCAGGTCGGTATTTGGAGCTTTGGAAGGCTTTTTCTGGTAAGTTCATGGACTCGCCTACCTTGGAACAAGAGCGACTCATTTTTCAGGATAAGGCGACGTCCGGGTCGGTTCGGTGGGCTTGTTTTAAAGCGGACTGAAGGTGTCAGCTATGGCGAAAATTTGTTTTGCAGGATCAGACTAATCTGGCGGTGGATTCGACTCGTAGGACTTGACGGAAAAGCCTTCTCTAGCTGCAGATGGCGTAGAGGCTTAGGGCTGGTGGCTCCTGCAGGTAGAGCTGTATTCGCAAGTCGCTAGACTCAAATGTCTTCAACAGAATGGGGATATTTTTTCTATACCGTGATAGGTCTGTATCATGTAGTTCTTCGACTGAGGACAATTCAGGTAGGGATGCGCAGTGGCTATCTTCTCACCGACTCGCCCGCCGCTGGACCGTTGCTTTACCGTCGAGTGTCGGTTTAAGTGTCAATTGTGACTTAAGCTAGCGGCGTAGAGTACAAATTCTAGCCCATTATTTCTGCAAATTTAATGTATACAAGTGCAAACGTTACACATTTATCACTTATGTATAAGGAGATGACTGAGATAATCAATGGGCAAGTAGATACGAAGTGTACACACCGGAAGTAGAAAAGTGAACCTCAGCTAGAGATAAAAACAATACAAATATAGAAATCAGCGTAGATCGAGTTTTGTCAATAAACTACTTTAATAAGCGTCAAATATAACAAACTAACATATACACAAAGTAGATAATTTATTAAAAAGTAATATGTGCATGAATTGGGAGTTGAAACAAAATTATATTAATGCGAAGCCATCAATCAAGCTTGATTGTGTAATAATCTAAATTTCAGAAATATGGCGCTTTTAGAGAAAATAACAATAAAGTTCAATTTAAGCTTGTACATACGATCGGCAAAACATATTAAGGTTTCCATATATCCTACTAAAGAGAAACGCGTTTTTGAGAGGAAATTGAAACTGAAAACGAAGGTTTTCAACTCGATGTTATGTCGTTGTGCAAACCTCGGGAAAATAACTTACTTTTATGTTCATAAGGGTCAGCTTTATTTCTCGTAACCCTTATCTTTTGAAAGCCCGCAAAACACGAAATGGTTTTTATAGATTTTCATGTGAAACGTTTAACGTCCCCTAAAGCACTTCAAAATATTTGCTGCTCAGCAAGACGGATGCCGTTATTGCGACGTTGCGGTTCGGTTCTCTCTAAATATTTATACATTTATCAAATTTCAGTGGACGAAGAGAATTAGTAAAGGTGTTTAAAGCATTCACAGTTCAAGTAATCAAGACACATTAAAAATAATTGTAAGGCCACTGAAGCAAAGCAAATTGCGCAAAAACGAAAAATCCTCAATGTTAGGTTAATAAGAAATAACAAAATTACCAAACGAGCTACAAAGTAGAGAAAGTCGTAAAAAAGACACATATAGTCGTATGCTTTTAATTGATCTCCAATTATGTGAGAACCGAATGTATGGAAATTTTTAAATAAATTAATTAACTCGTGTTGCTTTGCTGTTTTGCAAGGATAAGCTTTTGCGAAATATTAGTGTGTTGAATAACGAAGTCAAATGAGCATTTTTAATAGAAATGTGAAGAAATCGTGGATCGTTTGTTGAAGAACGTATTTTCATATAAATTAAGTTTGTCTTGGCCTGTAAGTGCCCCAGAGCTACAGTGCAAATACTTGAATCAATTTTGGACAAATGTTACATTAGGGCAGGTACTACGATTGTACAATTAAGTAACAAATATCCAGGTTTACTAATATTTCCGGTGGCAAGTTTTTAAGAATAAAACAAAAAAATTCGAATTAGAGAGATTCTACTGCATTTGATATTAAAAAATAGTGTACTTTCAGTTTGATCAATAGATCTATTTCAAAAACGTGCAGATTCTGCTTGAAATTCTACTCAGAATTGCCAACTTAATCAATCTAAATGTTACTATTTTATATTTATTTCTTTCAGTTTCCCTCTTTTTAGCGTAAACCAAAATATACTACAATAGTTTTAGTTTTCAGCAGTTTGTCATCTTTACAGTCATTCTCAATTTTAGTCGTTTACATTATTGGACCATACTTTTTAGTAAAGTTTTAATGTTTTATAGTTTAATTAAAATAAATTACACTATATGAGCTCTCAGAAACTGTAAATATATTTTCGGAATCCACAGATATCTAATTTAGAATACCTATAAAACTAACCTTCCTTTTTTAAGGTGGTTGGCTTAGAGAGTTACATCGGTATTTTTGTTAGCATCCAGTTTGCTTACAACAGCATCTATAAATAGTTAAACTGTGAAACCTAGAATATCTCCAATGCTAAAAATGGGATATTTTGAAAAATTTGCACGGCTTAAAATAGCGTAATGACTCATTCGGTACCTATTGCAATTAATAGCCTCATTATTGATTTGATTTAGAATAGATACATTTTGGTTCAGATTAATTTATGTAAAGATATGCCCCCATTAAAATTATTTACTAATGAGTGTAATTCTTTTACTAGCTCCGGTTGAACATTGACTCTTAAAACAGGTTAGGTTCAAGCCTTATAAAGTATGATTAATTATTTGCGTTTATTAATCTTTGCTATCGTCTTGATTGTTATTGATTATTAAGGGCCGGTTGCAGAAAGCAATGTTAAGTCTGGTGTTAGCTAACGTCGCGTCAAAGTGAACAAAATCGCATCAAATTTTGTTTACTAATGTATTAGTCACCATAAGCATTTGAGATTTGATTCGTTTTTGTTCACTTTGACGTCGCGTTTGCTAACACCAGACTTAACATTGCTTTCTGCAACCGGCCCTAAAAGTATTATATTTTATTGTTAATTGGTGATACGAGAATTATGTCAAATGACATTTTTATGAATTATCAAAGGCAAACCATCAATATGAAATGTTAGCAAAACTCATATTTTTTACAGTTAATATCGTTTTAAATATTAATAGATGGTAAGTATTTCTTGTTAATATCTTATTTTCTCACTTTTATAATTTATTAATGTTTATTTTTTACATACACCTGTGATTACTTTCACTTAAGTGAACCAACCATGTACATGATGTCTGCTTCTACCGGTGCACTGGAGTGGTAGGTACGTAACACTCCTATCAACCATTTATAACAGCCGTTGTTACTAATTGCCTTATTTGCAGCTCCAACGAAGATCCATGCTCTGCAATTTGCTGCCCCGCAGGAACCGCCTTACTTAAATCAGCAACTAAGACCTCAATCGACAACCCAAACTGCCACGATGAACGGAATACGGATCCAAATCCATACAGCAACCCAATAAATCAAGTTTCCCTTTCACACCGCTAGCAATGTCTCCACCTCCGTCTGTATCCAAATCAAGCTCAGGTGCAAATGTGTTTTACCCAATAGAAACTCTACCGCAGTTCATCCAAATCAAACCGGAATGCTTTAGACCAGCTCTACTCCAACAACATCTAACATCGATTTCAATGCAGACAGCATCCAAATCATCCAGTCGTTTATAGGACCAAAGACTTTTCGTAGATGTCCACCTTCTTCCTTTAATACCATTATTTTTAATTCTCCTCCAGTAGTCGTTTTGTGACTTTTTGTTATTATTGTTGTTTAAAATTTTCCTTTGACTTCATTATATTTTTAATTTAATCACTTATACCTTAACACGCCTCGGTTTATAGCTCAGCGGTAGGGTTACTTCAATGGCGTCGGTTTCGGAAGAGGAGGGTGGGCGTTACCCTCAGCTAGACACTGGATTTGATTGGAACAAAGTTTATTATATTTACACTACTAACTAACATACAGATAAGCTTATAACTAGGTAACATATATGTACATAAAAAGAAAATGGCGGATTGGCATCCGCAGTTGGAAGCTGGTGTGGTCCTTCGGAGGCGATGCCGCCGGCTTCCTTCTGCGGTGGCAGCGGCGGCGGTGGCGACTGGCGACGGGGCGACGGGCTGAGAGCAGCGGCGGCGGCAACGTCGGCGGCAGTGCTGATCTCCTTGGCGGAGGCGGCGGTTGGCGGCTTCCTTCGGCGGTTGCAGCGGCGGCGGTGGCGACTGGCGACGGGGTGGCGGGCTGTGAGCAGCGACGGCGGCAACGTCGGCGGCAGTGCTGAGCTCCTATGGCGGAGGCGGCGGCTGGCGGCTGGCGACGGGGCGGCGGGCTGAGAGCAGCGGCGGCGGCAACGTCGGCGGCAGTGCTGATCTCCTTGGCGGAGGCGGCGGTTGGCGGCTTCCTTCGGCGGTTGCAGCGGCGGCGGTGGCGACTGGCGACGGGGCGGCGGGCTGTGAGCAGCGGCGGCGGCAACGTCGGCGGCAGTGCTGATCTCCTTGGCGGAGGCGGCGGCTGGCGGAAGTGGCTCGAGTTCCCAAATTCCCCGAAGACGGCAGACAGCAGAGTCCAATGAAGAGGATTGGCTCTAAGTCCACGTAGGTGATAGGCTCGGAATCCAGCGAGGGCGATAGGTTCCAAGTCCAAGAAAGCGGCAGCTCGGTGAACGGCAGAGTTGTCCTGGGAGGCTGGAATGGCTGCTGGTGGTCCTGGAGGCTGTAGTGGCTGCTGGTGGACTCTCCTGGATTGAGTGTTGCTGCTCGAAGGCTGGATGGTCCTGGAGCTGAAGTGGCTGCTGGTGGACTCTCCTGGATTGAGTGTTGCTGCTGAAAGGCTGGATGGTCCTGGAGCTGAAGTGGCTGCTGGTGGACTCTCCTGGATTGAGTGATTTCCTACTGCCAGCGTCTGACTATTTAAAGGAGCCAGTCCTTTGTCAAACGCGATCTCGCAGCTCATTGGTCGAAGTAGAAGGGATGTTTTGCCCGTTTTTGATGTATTTCGGATTATCGCATTTAATTGAGCGGCGTGATCAATTATCGACTTGATTTGAGTCGCAATCAATAGTCGTTGAAATGTCGATTCTAACGACACCCAATTTGCTAGGTTTTGGTAAAGATTAATTGAACTTGGAATTTTTAATTCCGTGTTCGGCGTAAAACTTACTTAAGCATTACTCTTATTGCGTATGTTAAGAAGTTATTTTGCTTCGATTGGTTGCGCGCTAATTTTATATGAATTTTGAGACTATTCACGCTTTCCTGGGATGCTTCCTTCCGCTAATTATAATTTAATGTGTAATATTTAGCCGGATGTAAGCGGATTTTTGTCCTGATTTAACCGTTAGAAAATACGTCTTCGCTGGGCCGCCGTGTACTTCGAAATTTCTGTAGCGTTTACTTGCAACAATCGCCCGCATTACGAGCGGTGATATTTTTGCTGGCTGACGGAAAAGTTATTTTTAATCGACCTGTATGTGTGCTAGAGACTTGGGCGTTGTTTTATCAGGTGGCGGCTAATTCCTCCTATCGGCAGGTATCCTTATGTGGGGTTTTGATTGGGCGCACTCTGTTTTAAGAGCGTTTTAGTGATTGAACTTGGATTATTAATTTGGTCGCACGTTCGGAGTTTCGTTCGCCGCGGCGCTGTTTTGTCGGCTTCCGGATTTATTGCGGTTTGGCGAGCCGTTGGCCCTTTATTGCACTTGAGAATTGGTGCTCCTTTGAGCTGGCATGCCGCGATTTATTGTTTTATTTTTGTAACGGTTTTCTTTTAAATTCTTGTAGGATCGGGGCGATTTGCTGGTGAACAGATGTTTTTGTAATTTGTTCGCTGCCTACTTGGCGATGAAAAATTACTTCGTTTTCTGTTAACCGGTTCATATTAACCTTTTATACTATTTAAATAATAAAATTCTTTTTAATAAAGGGTTTATTTTCAATTTTTGCTTAGTACCAAATTTTACATGAAGATTTTCTAAATAAAAAATTAGTTATTCCTTAATTAAATTTCACCATAGTAATCTCTATTCATACATTTGTGACTTTTTAAAAATATTTATTTTGCTTAGGCCTTTCAAATCACAAACTAACTTATAGTATGTTCGAATTGTTGTTTAAAATCAATTATGACTTGTTCTCTGATACTACCAAATAACAATCTCTACTACTCCAAAATCATATTTGAATTCATATGTTAGAACCTTTTTCTAATAATATTAATTGCTTTGCCGGATTTGAATTAAGTCTGTAATTTAATAAATAAATTCTATATAGCTTTCTTGTTCTTTTAATATAAAATGCACATTTTATAAAATAGAATGTTTTAACATTTAGGTACGCTATCATAACATATTTAATATTGAAAAATGATTATTTTTTATAAATTAATTATTAGTGTTCAGGTACGATATCATAACACTATATAATATTTATTTCATTAAGTTAAAAGCTTAGCGTATGTTCCTATAAATTGATCTGGAAGCTTACAAGGACTTTCTGTTTTCCGGTCTGTTGTTATGGCAGGCAGTTGGTTCTAAATTATTACTCTTCCAGTATTGAACTTATCACTCATATCACACATAATATGAGTGATTGGCAGCTGCTGCACTTGTAGGAGGTAAACCTGACAAGTGAAATTTAGAATGAAATTGCTAATTACTAACCAAACGATTAAAAATATTGATATTCATCGTACGTCTGGGACTTTGTTGTCCTATATTATAAGATAAGTACAGTGGAAATTCTATTGAAAGGAGTCGCTAAATTTCGTAAAATAGAAATTCATTGAAGATGACGTAATAAATGCACCTGCTTGATTTAAAAACTACATTTTATCTATATGAGCAATTTCATCTCTATTTTTACATAACTAGTGCTTAAAATTATGTAATTTGGTTCAACAATCCCTAAATGGAATTTTATTTCGCAAAATAGAACAAAAATAATTCGAACGGCAGAATCCTTGTAAAAAGTTCTTCAAAAAGAAAATTTCGTAAAACGGAAAATCGTTAATAAGATGGTTCACTGTAACAATTTCTCCTTTGCAGATGCATTATCATCGTATTATCCACCCTCCTCAATAAATAATACAAGTCTGTCGCAGCTTCGGATCCTTTTTTCTATAAAGCATAAGTCACAGCAGCCGGGTAGCGTAGTTGGAAAAGCCGCAGGTTTGCATTAAGTCCTCGGTTCGAATCCCACGGGGGCCAGAAATTTTCCGCAACCTTGGCGATTGGAATTGGGCTCGGTGAGACCATACACAGTTAGGCACCAGATTAACTGCGATCTACTCAGAACCTCAGACCTAAGAGATAGGGTAACAAGATTAACACATCACCAAAGCACACATCTCACACAATGGTTGCTGGGCAAGCATAAAAGGCGTGTTCTAACTTTGTAATCCGAATCCGGGGCAAGTTGAGCATTGACACAAGCGTATAAAGCACCAGTCTCTCTACATCGTTAGGTAAAATGAGGTTACCGGCAATACATACATACATACATACATACATACAAAGCATAAGTCTTTAATATTGCTCTTTCCAAGGAACCCTATAGTTGTGCTACAATCACTACCTGCAACCGCAAGTAGAAACAGCAAACATTTGCAAGAAAATCCGCTTACGTTGTAGTGGAGACAGTGTTCTCACTGATATTTATATCTGCTGATCTTCTACAGCTCATAATTTAAAAAATTTTAGGTTTAGAGAAAAAATGGTAATAACAAAAATTATTTGTTTTCCTATGGTCCACGCTTTTTACTTCTTTTTAAAGGAAGTATTGGATTCACCCCAAAAATTCGAAATTGAGTTTTCAACAGATTTTCACGTTTTAGAGTCCCCTGAACCTAAAACACATATTTTTTTTCATTGGTCTGTCTGTGTGTCTGTCTGTATGTCTGTGTGTCTGTCTGTGTGTCTGTGTGTCTGTCTGTGAACAGAATATCTTAAAAACGAAAAGAGGTATGGCATTGAATCTTCATATATAAGTTTTGTGTACTATGTAGATGTGACAGCAAGCTTTTGAAGAAAATCGCATAACCGCAAGTAGGTGTTTACACTTGTGATTTTTCAGTTTTTTTTCGATTTTTTTCAAAAACGGCTTAACTTTTTTTTTAAACTTTACATTTTTAATGTGTATTGATGTGAGATAGGTGATTTTCCAGTTGAATACTTCTAAAATGGGGTTCTTTTGTTTCTTTTCTATTTTTTGAATTTATTCCTATTTTAAATAGAACACCCGGTATATTATTACATTCTTGAATTCAGCTTAAAATTATAGAGAACATTTATCTCTTAAAGGAATGCTCTATTTTGTACCGTTTTTGTAAAATTTGTAATTTTTGAAAAATGCTTAAAAATTTAAAATAAAATTTTTGGCTAATTATGAGATCACTGTAAAAGAAAGTTGTGTGCTTGTATCACACCAGATTTTTTATAATTGCATTGGTTACGGAGTTATAGAGAAAAACCAAAAAATGAGCCGCCATTTTTCAGTATGGCAGCCGTAGCAGAGCTTCAATTTTAGGAGACTTTTAGTATATTCAATACGAAGGGAAATGTATACACCTCTACAATATCCCTCGTTTGTACTAATTTTTTCAAGGTTCGTGGAATTTTAGCTTATTTTTCCTGCACTAATATATCTAAAATTCTGATTTAGTAAATTAGAAATCGAGTCTTCTGCATTTGTTTAATTTGATTGCTGTGGCCTCGTACTCCGTCTGTTTTTTTGTTACATCTACTTACTCTACTAAAAATTTTGCGAGATGTAAATTTGTATTATTTAAAATTGTTTGTTTATTTTTAATGGACAAGGTCTAGGCATGAGGAGTACCAGTTACCTTAGATACCAACTGCTATGGTCCTATGGTCAAAATACTACTTAGGTTTTTGCCGAGACTAAGAAGATTCAACCCTTGCAAGGGACCTTTTTACATATTACACATCGTTGTAACATGGGACCCACGGATTTGCATCACCTCCGAATGATGGAATTTTATAGAAGCTTTGATCCGCATTTTTTAAAGTTTGAAACACCTCACCGGGGTATAAACTTCAGCAGCGAGGTATTTTGAAAACTATTGCACATAAATGCATACCTCCCGTGTATGAAATGTGTAGAAAAGAATGAAACATTTAGTGAAAGAATTATCTGAATTGATTTATTGTTGTAAAAAATACGATTTATTTTCCACTGAGTGTTTTGATTGGCGTGTCGCGCCTTGCCCGTCATTGATTTCCACCACGCAGCCACGAAAATGAAAACTGAATTTTGGCCAGTTGTTAGACCACTACAAGAGATAAGTTTTCCCTAAACTCGCAGACCTCCCCCCTCCCTCGGTAACCAATGCTCGTAAACGGTGTAACTTTTGGCTTTATTCTAACAGAATGTGCTAGTAAAATATTTTTGTATAAGCTTGCGCTAATGTTAACACTTATTCTTAATTTTAATGAAATCGAAAAATAAGTATTTTAATTTTAAAATTCAAAGTTTCGCTTTATTCTTGTTGCTTGTTTAAAAATGACAAAATAAGTTATAATACCATGCAGTTTTAAATACTTACAATTTATATAGTCAAAATCTATCATACATACAGAGTCACCCGCCAAAAGGAGAGTCATTTTCTTTCAGAAAGACAGCTGAGTGGTGACATGACAACTCATTGCAGTGCTCGCACATTAGGGGCAATTAATAGCATCTTTATTGTATCCACAATTATTTCACAATTAATTATTTAATCCTGGCTTACAGCTGCAGCATACCAGGCGTATTCTTCTTTGTACTTTTCTTTATTTATGTATTCTTCCATATTCATTCAGTTGCTAGAAGTGTATTTCCTGGCGACGGCGACATTTGTACCTATACATTCTCAAACGATGTTGATGAAATGCGTTTGATGAGTGAGGACAGACAAAGTTTGACTTTAATGCTGACCTTTAGTTAGAGTTGTCAAGCGGAACTAGCGAGCTTCGTTCAAGTTTGATTATTTACTCATCCGATACAAGAAAGAAAAAAAATCGCAAAGCCATTGAACGAAACTCGCGACTTCTGTTTCAAAATCCTAACCAAGTCAGCATAAAGAAATATTTTATAAAACTTCCACAGCATACATATACATACACCATACATTCATGTTCAAGCATCGTTAGGAAATAAACTTTTAGTAACTGAATAACGATCTTCTTCTTCTTCATGTGTCCTGCCCTCCTAGGGCGTTGACGATCAAATGCATGACTTGAATTTTGTCTGTAGCTTTTCTGAAAAGGGATGTTGTACTTTGTCCATACCATTGGCGAAGTTTCTTGAGCCATGATGTCCTGCGACGGCCTGGGTTACGCTTTCCCTCTGTTTTCCCCTGAATTATAATCTGCAGTAATCTGTATTTGTCGTTACGGATGATGTGGCCAAAATACTCTAATTTTCTTCTTTGTATGGTGTTTAAAACTTCTCTTGGTTTGTTTATGGGCTGCAAAACTTTTACATTTGTAGTCAACCCAAGAAATTTTCATTAGCCTACGATAGGCCCACATCTCAAAAGCCTTCAATTTTTTGCACATGGCCTCTGTTAGCGTCCACGCCTCAACTCCATAGAATAGAATACTGAAAACGTAACACCGCAACAGTCTAATTCTAAGAGCAATTTTCAGATGTCTGCTAGTAAGAACTTTTTTCATATTGCTCGATGCGACTTCTAATTTCCGATGTCATGTCCCATTTATCGTTTAGATGACAACCAAGATATTTATAAGAGTTGACACGTTCGACAATTTAATTTCCAACTATCAGGTTTAACTGCGCAGGTACAGGATCGAATAACGATGGAAAATAGAATACGTAAAAGGGAATGAAAAAGAAGAAAGCATTGAGATATGTTGCTAGTTCACTGCTTTTGCCCTTGCATTAACTTCTATGCCTTGTATCCTTATCTTGTAAGTCAGGACGTGGAAAATATTGCGGAAGCAAAAAGCCACCACTCACCTGCATTTCTAGAAGAAAATTACACTTTTTTTGACGAGTGACTTTGTAGTTTTTGTAAATTTTGACTGCATATGTTGTAATTAATTAAACCTGTAGTATTGTAACTTATGTTGTCATTGTTAAAACAAGCGAGAAGGATAAAATAAAACTTTGCAATTAAAATACACTTTGTCGATTTCCTTAAAATTAAGAAAAATCGGTGAGTCAAAAAGTTACACCGTTAGGACCAGTGATAACCGAGATATAGAGCAGTTGAGGGGCAGTGAGGGTAAACCACAGGGGTTGAGGGTTACGAATTTTGCTTTCCCGTAAATTTTTCCGACGTCATCCCTTTATTTTCTGGGCTGCCTGCTGTAAAGCAGTGACCGACGAGGTGCGACATGCGTATCAATCAAAACATGCAGCAATAAGTCAATTGAGATAATTATTTCAGTAAAAAATTCCTCATTCTTTTTTACACATTTCACACGCTGGAAGTATGCATTTATGTGCAATAATTTTCCAAATACTTTGATGCTGAAGTTTATACCGCTCATTTCCGGTACGCTTTGCTTAAACAATTTATGTAACATTTGCTAAAAATAATTTCGTTATTAATTTGACATCATCTGTACCTAGAAAGAATAAGCCTTCCACTGGTTTAAAAATCAATGAGAAATATTCAAAAATACGCTTCGATGTATGTATGAAATTAATAAATTTTCAGTTATTTGGAAAAAAATGGCTTTTTGCAATCGCAAAAAGAATGGAACCCTCCACATTTTAGATTCGCAAGGTCATTTAAAATAGTGTACATTATTTAAAACTATATCTTTGACTATTCAATTCACCTGTCATCTGCCAAAAAGTTACCAATGAAAATCCAGAATTCTGACGTTTCTTGACCAATAAAAAAAATATCAGTGGATATATCTTCCTAGAAGGTATTCAAGTGACTATTTTTAACAAATGCGATTTTTGTTAGAAAAAGCCAATATTAGTGTTCTGTTACTATAGAAATTGCGTAGTTCGTTGCTAGATTTACTGAAAACTAATTTGAAAAAGTAGTTTGGTTCATTAAATAGTTCCTCGAATACCATTCTTAGTCAAAGTTAAGTAGATTATTTTTGCGGTGGTGTCACTACTCATGCCCATTGCGCTTGGGATTAGGACTCGTGCTAGCGCACTCGTCCTAATCGTACCAAAGCGCAATGGACATTCGTGACACCACCGCAAAAATAGTCGACATAACTTTGACTACTCATGGTATTATAAGTGAATATATACTGTTTGAGGCTTTTGCGGTTACTCGAATTATAATTATTATTCTTAACATGGAATTTCGGCTTAGACCGCAGTGCGACTTTCACTCTGATTATGCAAGCTGCAAAGTCTTGCGAAACGTTAGTGAATATGGATGCACAAACAGCAAAACGGCCAAATCTGCCTAAGTATCCTCGTTCTCAAGATACTCAAACAACACGAACCACCAAAGAGCATGACCATCGCGCGGGTTTTTGCTCGCTTCACAAGGTGCAAGGCACATTAAACCAGAAACTGCTGGGTGTTCATAGACAAATACTACGCGGTCTAAGCCGAAATTCCATGTTAAGAATAATATATCTTTGAATGCACACTCCGACTACAGGACTTTGACCATATGACCAAACCAGTTGGTGTTTTTAAGGTACCTGGTACTCCTCATGTCTAGGCCTTGTCCATAACAAACTAACAGAGTAACTTAAAACCTATCAACAGGTTAAGAGAGGCAAATACAACAGGTGTCCTGATCGAGTTGTCTTTGGGGTAATCCAGAAAAAAACATGTTTGTTTTGGTATAAAGTGAACAAGCGGTTGTATACGAACATTTTTCATTTTAATTGATAACAACCCAATGTTGAAGACCATGCATGTTGTGTGCAGACTCGCAGAATGCGTTTGTGCAGTTTTGTAATTTTAGATCATAAGACATCAAATTCCGGTGAACAGATTCCGGGCACCGGAGTTACTAGTGAGTTAGCGCATATCAAATTGGCATCATCTATGAATACTTGTAAGGAAGTAAATCTTATCTATTCTTTTGATATAATTAAGTAAATGACATTTATAAATTTTAAAACATTCGTATGGAGAAAAATTAATGTCAAATAGAAAATTTGAAATTATCTGAAATTTCAAACAAAATGCATGATTTTAATTATTTTTTTTAAGAATAAGTAAAATCAAAAGTCGTAACATGTTTATTGAAGGTTTCAAATTACAAATAAATCACAAAACGTTTCGCAAATTTAGTTTGCTTCTTCAGTTATGAATAATTAAAATATCTTGAGCATTGCAGATTACATTTATAAATTAAAATTGTTGGGTAGTACGAGTTGTTGAATTTGTTGAAGGTATTATTATATGTTGTAAAATTATTGTAAAAAACAATACTACTTTAAAACTTAAAAACATGGTTTTAAAACTTTGTATACGAAAACACATATTACATTTTAAAAAATTAATTTAATTAACAAGAACGGTAGCACAAAAGGGTTGTCAGTAATCCCTTGTAGGGGTTAATATTATTGAAAAGGAAGTGCGAGACACACTGACATACTAAGCGAAATGAATAAATAATTCCTTTTAAATAATATTAACCCCTACAAGGGATTACTGACAACCCTTTTGTGCTACCGTTCTTGTTAATTAAATTAATTTTTTAAAATGTAATATGTGTTTTCGTATACAAAGTTTTAAAACCATGTTTTTAAGTTTTAAAGTGGTATTGTTTTTTACAATAATTTTACAACATATAATAATGCCTGCAACAAATTCAACAACTCGTACTACCCAACAATTTTAATTTATAAATGTAATCTACAATGCTCAAGATATTTTAATTATTCATAACTGAAGAAGCAAACTAAATTTACGAAACGTTTTGTGATTTATTTGTAATTTGAAACCTTCAATAAACATGTTACGACTTTTGATTTTACTTATTCTTAAAAAAATAATTAAAATCATGCATTTTGTTTGAAATTTCAGATAATTTCAAATTTTCTATTTGACATTAATTTTTCTCCATACGAATGTCTTATCTATTCTGTTGTTAAACTTAAATCAAAAGTAATAATAATACAGGGTAATATTTAAGTTGATTCTTTCCGTTTACCAGGATATAAAGCTAAAAAAATAAGCATTTTTTTTCATTTATCACTTTAGCGAAATATCAAAACTAACGGAGGTACAGAGTGTTAAAGTTTCAAATTAGGAACTAAAATTACTTAACAAAAATTAAACTAAACTTAATCTAACTTAAATGATATGTTCAAAATTATCAGCATTCGCTTCTACACATACATTCCGCGTATCAGAGCGACCCGGCACCGGCAGTTTGACAACACTCCCAGTAAATTAATAACCATATTCACTAATTCATTGTTTTCATAAACATGAGCCATTATTCTAGCAATAACATTAATACAATTACAATGGAAAACTAATTGATAGGCCATTGCTTGACAACGGAGATAAACAAAAATGAAATTGTCCAGCCGCCTTTGTGCCAAAGTTTAGTTTTTAGTTTGAAACTTTACCACCCTGCACCTCCGTTAGTTTTAATATTTCGGAAAAGTGAAAAATGAAAAGAATGCTTATTTTTTCAGCTTTATTTCCAGGTAAACGGAAAGACTCAACTTAAAAATCATCCTGTATAAAATTGTACGTATAGTACGTATCAGTAGGTTTGAATGAACTGAAGAAACTCAGACTTTATGTTCATATTTCTATTATCCATGTCCTCAATTATTTGGATTTCATTCATGTCGTAAGAAGTGTGTTGCACGTTAATATTATGATTGAAGTTATAAAGACTATTAATACATCCGGGCACAGGGTGGATTGTTGTGGATAGTTGGTATTGCTGTGTGAAGAAAGCATGCAAGTAGAAAAGAGGAATTTTCTATTAAATTTCTTTGTTTAGGAAACTAATTTTTCCGTAAAATTTTGTTGCGCCGGATCTAAGGACTTCAAATTACTAGCATATTTTATCCCTGCTATATCAAACTCGATAAACTATTCAGCGTTTGATCGGGTGATTGTTCGATTTTAACAGAACAATATTCTTTCAAAGCAAAATAAATTAATAATTATTTCCATCCTTTCCTTTTGGTCGCCCATATTTGGCTGTCTGTGGGTATCCAGGAGGTTTTGCAGATGATGATTGCTGTTAAGTAGGGCGAGAGATTTGTTAATTTTCTCCTCAATGTTTGATATTCATGTTCATTGTCTCAATTCTAAAAAATGTTAAAAATAGTAACGTATACTTTTGTATGGTAGTCCTCTAAAACAGAAAAGCAAGTGAACAATTTATGTCGGAGCTATTCATGGGAAACACGTAAATATTGTAAAACCCCCGAATAGTGGAGCATATTTCTACAACTACCTGTAATGGAAGTTTCAGTATTGTTCTAATGGGTATTGCCAATGCTGATTATGAATTTACTAGGATCCATACTGGAACGAATGGTAAAGTGTCAGATGGTGGAATTGTGAAGGAAGCTCATTTTTTGAGTTGCTTTGTAAAGTTTTGCCCTCCTGAATTTAACTTTAGCCTTATTAATTAATTTTTTATCTCAGATTAGCTCAAATCGGAGAAATATGTTGACTGATTCTCAAATGTATACGGTTAGGAAAACACAATATAATTACCAAAAAAATATTATTGTTAGCTTCTGGGGCCGTGTTTCTTTGCTGCTTGGTAAACTGCAACCCACTAAGCAGGTAAGTATGGAAGACGACTGCCTCCGGCGTGGAACCAAGTATGTAGTTTGGCCTTTTATAGTGGATTCCCAAAGCGCGGCCTCGTAGATAGCGGCAGTTATGTTTACAAATCGCTCTCTGCAAACATTCGCCTAAATTAACAAGTTTAGGGGTTACCTGCGGTTCAGAGGGTGCGTAGGATTTAGTGCGGGGTGCGCTAGAGCCTCAGGATGGCCAGACGTTCTTCCAGGGGTACTTGTGCCGTGAAATTGGACCTAGTGAAGTTTGCTCGTTTTAGCGGGCGTAATGGATTTTACAACTCGGCAGTCGCCCGCGGCACGAACCTCCGGGTTCGGGCGTGATTTTCCTTTGGGAGTCAAGACCATGTCGTCGGACGTGCTATATGGTCTCTTCAGGTAAGTTTACTAAAGCTGTTTCGATAAGGATTTTATTGTTACCTATTGGTTTCTGAGGATATGTAGAAATTGCAGCGACTCTTAGTCCTCATCGCGTATAAATCATAGAGGTCTCAAAAGAACTAAATCCATGGTAGCGATTAAAGTAGCAGATACAGGTGTCACAGTCGGAACACAACAAGCTCAAAAGGTCGCTACTGTCCAAGGTGACGTATCTTGACTCAGACCATTTGCTGGTAATTCGATGTCGCATTGATTGGGTAAAGGCTGAGTTATTCAAGCTTCAAGAGAAAATTTGGAGCCCTTATCTAGATCTCACGGTATGTGTTCTTCGATGCTACGTTTTCTCATTTCTTCTATATGATGCGGTGACATGGATCCTTACGGAAGCGACGCTCATAAGATTCGAAGTGTTACAGGTTGGCGCTACCACTGAATACTTAAAATCTGTTGGATGGAGCGTGGTTTCCAGTTAGATGTCATGAGAAAGATAGAGGAAGGTAATATCATCAATACAGTTATGATCTGAAAGTTCGTGTACTTCGAAAATGAGATGCCACACCCTCAGAAGTGCGGTCTGCTTAACTTTTCATGCAAGAAAAATGTTGCGGCAAGCATTTCCAAGGTAAAAGAGGAACTTCCTGGCTGAAGAACCTAAGTCAGTAGTTTGCACTCATCCCGTGCTCTCTTTAGGGTAACCGCCGATAAAGTAATAATCGCCAGTATTATAGCGAACATACGGAAACGCAGATGGCACAGGGATAAGCAGACGACTTCTATGAAAAACGTTTCATAAAAAATCAAAACACTGTACACGCTATTGTCGTAGAAAGGCAAATATTGGAAAGCTTGGCCGAATTTAATAAACCTGTGCTGATGAGATTCCATGCTTTAACGAGTTTGTTCGAATGCAATTAGCAGAAGTTCTTCAAATACTTTACAAAATACAACCGTTACCGAATCATAGATAACAAAACTACAATGCAAATCAACAAACCACTCGCCAAATAGATTTCAACAGCATCAAAAATAAGACAAGGCGATCCCTTTCGTCTAATTTTGATTTCATTTTATAAAGAACAAGGTTATTAAGGAAATTTTATCATAACTGTAATATTACATGCAGCACGGTGTGCTATGTAGACGATGCCCTCTTGGTAGGTAATGAAAAAGATAAACTGCAATCAGTGCATAGTAGTTTAACATACAAATAGCAGCTGTAGAAACGATGGTTGTGAAGGTGGCTTAAGAACGAAGTATATGTAAGCTGGAATAATAGGTGAAAATATCATTCTTTGCGGTGCACTTTCTTCTGAAAGACAATAAAAACATTTTTTGGCAACATTTTATTTACAATTCCACTTAAAAAATGCACAGATTATTTTAATTATAATAAGACTATCTGTGTGGTCGGCTAAAAAGCTGGTACTATTTGTTGATGTAATTGCTTTTTCCTAGATAATTACGTGACAATATGTCTTTCAATATATTAAGATCGTTATTTTGAATAAAATTATCGCTGAAGTTCTAAAATTTTCGTTCTCTCTTTAATTGTATTTTCCGCCTCCGTGCAT